>JASCZW010007339.1:0-68923 GCA_034211315.2 Aedes japonicus
AGGTACTAATCCACGGTTTCAAAACCATCGGGCGCGACAGTTCCTCGAAACGCTGGTGTTCTCTCTTATCGTGTTTGTTTACAAAGAGATTTGTTTACATTTCATTTGATCACTTTTCACTCTAAGCTTACATACTCGAATTGGTTCAAATTATGCTCGCAGTGTTTACTGGAATTCATCATCTAGGTAGCATCTTCATAGTCGATTTTCAAATCTGAAAAATCGTTAATCTCTTCATTGTCGCTATTCTGATAAAGCCGCATGTTAATGGGGTCGAAAACACCTTCAAAACGTCTGTTGGATTCTTGAAATCTTCGTAAATCCGAAACCAAACACCTAGTACACTTGAAGTACGATTGAAGTAGACAAGTCCCCGTTTCTACTTCAATCGTACTTCACGTCCTAGTACAGTCGTACTCCAATGGCAGTTCAGATGTTACAACCGTTGGACTTGAAATGTCAAAATAGCTAGCGGTTCATTTCAAATTTTGGCAGTTGGTTGAAGAACACTTGAAGTCCACCTTTGAACTATAGACACTGTATATAGACCGGACAACAATTGTCCTATGCAGCCACACGACCCATCAAAAAATGCAGCCTAACGGACTGTCAAGTTTTGATTCACTTTAAAGGAGCAACTATTGTTTTGATAAAAGCCAATTATGAACAAATCAGGGATTTTCTACTGCCATATTCAGTCAATGTAATTATTGAAAATGTAACTGGATATATTTGTTATAATTAGTAATGGAGAAAATAAATTATATTATTTTGTATTTACACTGCACAGCCTATGGCTTCCTAGAATCTGAAAATCTGACGAAAGGCCGCAGAATGCAAGCAATTTCCGCCTTATATTATCTTTCTTTGGAAACCGCAAGAAACCCATAGAATTCACTTCACAAGCGCGCCACAAGCGCACCACAACCGCGTTATTGCCACAATTTCGCTCCAAAAATATTATTTTTTACACGGCACTTTTCGCTACGCTTTTTAATGAATATCTTCAAACGGAATCAATACAAATTACCAACATCGAAACCGAATATTTTTTTAGCCTATTGCGCAGTTTACTTTAAGTTTGTACAAGTACAAGTTTATGACATTTCTCAAGGTTGGCAGATTGTATGATTTTGCGTTGTCCGGTCTACAGACAGTGTCTATACTCTGAACTAGGATTGTACTTGGACTGTTCACTTCGAATGTACTTCGGATTATTTCGGATAATTTATCAACAATTTATAAATCGGTCCTTTTAATCATGATGGCCACGTTTTCCGGAGCACAGTGCAAAAGGATAGAACACTCCCATTCCATTCCACACAGTGACTGAGTAGAATTATATAATTATAAGAATTATATAACATAGTACAGTCAACAATCAATATGCAACTAGCGATTTGAAATTGGTTCACTGTTGTAGAACCCCTAGGTCCGAAGTACACCTTGAAGCCAGCACCTTGGTTTACATATTTACGCCTTTGTTTTGATTTGCTGTGTTATTTTGACAGCATATATGAGAGTGTGTTCGTGTGAGTTCATTATGAGGGGCGTATTATTAAGCTTGGGACCGATGTGCTAGTACTGACTGAGCCAAGAAAAAAATCGTATTTGTTCGGGACCTACTGGTCTTAGAGTTAGTCTATGGTACAATTCTCTTTTTCTCACACGGAAATGTTACTCAATTTTCGTAAAAAGTGGATCAAGAGTGGAACGGGAGTGTATGCGTTCTAACATTGATAGAACAGGGTTGTGGAAATGGTAACCGTTTTTTTGGCGGGGAAAATATCCAGACGCTGTGGACAGTAGATGTTGCTATCCAACGACAGCGTTGAGCAGAACCTGCGTCTGTCGGACACCTTTAAGCAGCACATTTTGATCGCTGTACACACAACATTTGATTTTCGTCCAGCTGAACCTCTTGAGGCAGTTGACCGATGGCCTGAATATTGGAATCCACATCCAGAAGACAGCATCTGACATCTGTGAAAATGCCAGTTGATCGATTTTCAAGAAGGAGAACGAATCCTATCTGAGCGATTGCGATCAAGAACCTTTCTGATGCAAAAAGGCATCTTCAACGGTGGTCCAAATCGTGGTTTGGATTTACTCTTTTAGACCAAACGCTAAAACATCGTTCCACCGGTGTTGTAAATTTTCTTTTATACCGAATCCATTTTGTATCATTTTAAATCTGGTATATGTTTTGATCTACTTTGCAGCAATTTATAACAAGAAATATACCGTTCCAAAACACTACACGCTACTTGATAATACGAAATAATGAGTAAAATTTCAGAAACTTCTAACCAAAAACTCGACTTTATTGAGTATATTATGAGGTATGTTCATGAGACGAAAAGTTGCTGTGTTTTGTGCGGACGCTTCGGATGCTGATAATTACCTCTAGTTGCTCACGGTGCTAACGAATTGCTTTTTTGTTTTATTCTTGAATAACGAACGGTTCTCTTAGTTTTTTACAGCCACAATTTTCCAGAAATCTTTGGCTAGTTCTAAATAAGGAGGCTCCCGGAATTGTGACTAGTGTGGATTAATTTGGTGGCAATTTCCGATTCCGAGTAGTATTTCGATTGTTGGAAAATGAAAAATCATGAAGTCTTCAAAGTGAACAATCGATTTATTGATGGATTGGTCATGATTAGCACTCACAAATAGCTCATCCAGATACATTTTAGAGAAGGCTGTTATATTGAAACTTTCAGAAGATATTCTGGAGCTCAAAATATTCAAGCTAATCTTCTGGGAGAGGGGATACATTTTACAGTGGCAGTTTTGATAGGATTTCTGGAAGAAACCAATGATATCTTGAAGAAAGATTCAATTTGAATTTCACGGCTAATACATGACTTGGTCAGAACTTATATCAGCTTCTAAAAACTGAACGAGCTCTTGAACAAATATGAACAAATTACAGTGAACATCGGAATATCTATGAAGTTTGAGTGGACATGTAAACTTGACAGAAGTTGATTAAACTGTTTAGATGTTGAATAAACTTATTGGAAGTTTAAAGATCATCATGAAGTTGGCTTTCTCTTGGTCAATTTGCGAAACTTTTAATAAGTTTGTGGAATTCTGGGAAATAGATAGCATTTCCAAGATATTGTTAAACTTTAGAAGAACTTTTAAGAATTTCCAAGATTGTGATATGGTGGAAATTTCAACAAATTGATCAAACATTAAAAGTAGTTGATTTTTTTATTCTCATTTTAATTTGTTACGAAAAATTATCGCGCTGTAAGAAGTTCAGAAACCTGGACTATTGGAAAGCTTTTCGAGCTTCTGGGACGATCCCTGAACTTTTAGGAAGCACCCTAAACTTATGGAAAAATTCTTGGAATGTTTCCTAAGATTTTGAGAAATTCTTCAAACTTTGGAGAAGTTTTCTGAAATTCTTGGAAGATCCCATGACTTCTGAGAAACTTCCTGAATTTGTGAGAAATGCCCTGAGCATGCGGGAAGTTGTTTGAGCTTTTGAGAAGTTCCCCTTAAATTCTGGGAAGTTCTCTAAATGAACTTCTGAACCTCTGAAATGTTCACTGAGCTTCTGAAAAATTTCCTGATCTTTGAGAAAGTTTCCTGTTCTTTGTGGATGTTTCCTGATGTTCTGGAAAGTTTTCTGAACTTCTGGGAAGTACTCAGAACTTCAAGGAAATCCCTCGAACTGAAAAAAAAACCTTAGAAGTTTCCTGAACTTCTGAGATGTTCTTTATACTTCTGGGAAGTTTCATGATCACTTAAAAAAGTTCTCTGGACCTCTAGAAAGATCCACAAACTCATGAATTTCTGGAAAATTTTCAGAACTTGTGAGATATTCTCTAAATTTTGGGAAGTTCTCTGATATTATTGAAAGTTCCCTGAACATCTTGAGTAGTTCTATAAACTTCTGAGAAATACCCAAAAATTCAAATAGGATTTGAAAATTTCTGGGAAGCTCCCTGAATTCTCGAGAGTTGCATGAACTTCTAGGAAGAACTTTTGGGAAATCTCCTTGCATTTATGGAAAATTCGATGAATTTCTGGGAAATACCCTGAATTTCAGCGAAGTTGCTGAACTGCTGGGAAGAACCCTTAACTTCTGGAAAGTTCCTTTGATTTCTGGAAATTTCCCTGATTTTCTGGGATGTTCCCCATCAAGGAGAATTGCAAAACTTCTGGGAACTGGGTCAGTAGGCTGGTTGATGCCCCAATCCTCACATTTTCATCGAGCGAACTAGTTGAGGAAGCGGACGCTAACATCCGTAAGGCTTCAGTGCACTTTTGTAACGGGTTCAGGCCGACTTTTCCAGCTGCATCACAACTTAGCAGGAAAAAGTCATCATATAACTCTAAGTGTCGCAAAATATCCATGAGCATCTCCCTTGGCATGCGGAAACGGCGCAGAACGACGGCATGTTGTCATAGGTTGGCGTGTCGCTAAGGTAGTCCTGCAACAGCTTTTGATGACCGAAACAAAATAACAGTCGACGTTGGGGCGTCTTCCAGGACTTGACCCTTTCCGTTTCGACTCTTGTTTGTCTGGTGCCAAATTTCAAATCAGCATTGTCTAATACCGTTTAAAAGAAATGCATGCATTCACACACACTCACACTCAGCCGAACGAAAGAGCAGGTATTTCTCGTCGTCTGTTAACGACTGGTAGGAAAAAAGATTTGGGCAAACCAATTCATGGCTAAATGTTGTTCAGCAGAAACTCTGGTTCTACGAGTACAGTATCCCACGTCTTTGTGCTAGCTTACTTAGTTACGGATCTAGCGTGCGGTTGTATGCCATTTGGACATTAGCCTGAGGACACGCGTGATCGTGATCGTTAACGAACGCTTTGAACTGATCCGAGGTAAATGCGGCATCACGATCCGTCTGGCGAGCAAGTCTGGCGTATAATTGGCGATAAAATACGACGACAAATGCTCCCTCGTTTCACGAGAGTTTGTGGTCTTCGTAGGATACACCTTCAAAAACTTCGTAAACGCATCGACCTCTGCTAGAATGTGCTCGTTTTGCCCTTTCGTCTAACCAGTGGGGCAAGGAGTGAACTGGCTGGTTTTGGGCCAAAATAACCGTCAAAGCCAGAGTAAATCAAACATCGCCTGTCTTGATATCATTGGCAGTGTTGCTAGAAACCACTTAGGCACAGGAAGTTTGTTTTGAATCCGCTCCTCTCTTATACTAGACCCTCTCTAGTAGTATTTAATGCAGCTTTAATTTCGAATGACTTATTTTTCTTATTTCATTTAGATAACCGATCATTACGCGTTTGAACGCTTAGCTAATTTTACCGCTTGTGTTAAATATTATTGACATTTTATTAAGCTTTCCATGCAAGGTAATGGTGGAACTCACATGTTTTTAAAACGCATCAATGAATGTTCGTATTGTATTCTATATATTGTGTTACATGGATATTGGATGCATATTTCATAAAAAACAAACTTTTTTTTTTTCAGCAAATGCGTTTTGAACATAAACGAATTATATGGGTGACTGACTGGTATTGATCGTCACCCACTTCCCAACATGGTCAAAATAGAGTAATGTCCCCCAAGAACACTTTATCTGGTCTCAAATGACTGATAGAAGCGGGAAGTAGTATGGTTTAGTTCATTCCGCAGTGAATTACTTTTCTGAAGTTCATTGGACCATATCAATGAACTTTCCTGAAGTTCGTAAAATTTCCTTTAATTTCGTAGAACTTTCATAAAGTGTCTTTCACGCCCCTGTTCATTGAACTTCCATGAAATTCGTTGAGCTTCCCTGAAGTTTGTTGAATTTCCATAAATTTCTATAAAGTTCGTTGAACTTTCCTAAATTTCCATGAACTTCGTTGAACTTCCCAGCAGTTCGTTGAATTTCCATGAAGTTCGTTGACCTTCATTAAGATTGTAGAACATCCCTGAAGTTCGTAAAACTTCCTTAAAGTTTGTTGAACATCCCAGAAGTTCGTTGAAGTTTCTTAAATTTCCATAAATTTTTTTGAACTTCCCTGAAGATCGTTGAACATCCCTGAAGTTCTTAGAACTTCAATGAAGTTCATTGAAGATACATAAAGTTCGTTGACCGTTCCTGAAGTTTATTGAATTTCCATGTTGAACTTCCCTGAAGTTCGTAGAACATCCGTGAAGGACCTTGTTCGTTGAGCGCATTTCACAATCGGTTTGCGTTTCTTTTGGCATCGGGAGTTTTCAACAGACTCAACACAAGGTCTAGGTTTTCTTCCATAAATTCCGTAAGAAATTTCACTTGAGAGGAGGCGATTCCACATTGCCTGGCGATTGCGTAGACCTAAAATAAACTATAATTAATTATTGAATTCAATTTAGACCATTATATGTACTTACGTATTGGTGCATGCATAAGTTTCACCGATTATTTGTGCAATCAAATTCGTGTTTGCTTTTATATTTTACGATTTTATTGAGGCTATGATCAGCATCCACCTACTGAATATAATGAACATATTTCTTGGCTCAGGAAGTACTAGCACATCGGTCCCAAGCTCGGTCCCCAGGCATAATGATTCGCCCCTAATAACGTAACTCACACCAACATACCCTCAAATATTGTGTCAAAATAACATAGTGAATCAAAACAACAACAAAGATACTAGTACCGAAAAGTACCGAAAAACGTAAGACTGTATTGCAAGATGGAGATTGGTACTAGGTGTACTTTGGACCTAGGGGTTCTACAACATTGAACCAATTTTAAATGACTAGTTGCATATTGATTGTTGCTATGATTACACATATGAATGCGACGAACCACTTCTGCTTTACGAGCTATTTGTAGTCGATTTGCGCTCAAAAATGCTCGAACTTAATGTTACGCAATGCCAATTTTTACTCGAAGATCTAGTTCTTCCCTACGCGCTTCGAAATTGGTAATGGCAAATGTGGTCGAAACGAAAAAAAAAACACTCGTATCGAAATGCGCACCCCTGGTTTGCTATTAACGCTTCCTTAATAGTACGTTCACACTACTGCTTATATTACGTGATATAGAGTATCTTGATATCAGCAGCTATACATCTAGTTTTAACTGGAAATAATGTACTTGTCGTTTGATATCAAGATACTCTATATCACGTAATATAAACGTACTATAAGCCGTTTGAACGATTCGAAATGCTTCACTTCGAACGTAAAATCAGATCTGGGACGGTTGTGCAACTCATACAAGTGGCTCGAAATGTAGTTTAAACAATAAACGATCTTGCGAAAGTAACTCATCAACCCTAGAAAACGTTGTAGCGATTTGTCGTTCGATGGTACAGGAAGGTTACGCACGTTCTCAACGTCAACGTGTCGATCACTAGGACGAATCTGGTTGAGCGTCAAGAAACTCCACGCGGGTTCTAAAAAATGAACACTTCTTCACTTTAAGTTCAATGTGATTGTCCGATAGGGTACGAAATAGTCTCGATAACAAATCTAAGTGTTTCGCTATAATAACTCAACGATCTCACCTGATTTAATGAATTCCTTCAAAATCTTCATCGCGTATCGTATTGAATTCGTAGTGCCCTTTTTCCGTAACGAATGAAAGATACTTTCTCGAATTTTCTGCAATGTCAACATGGTAAAACCCGTTCTTCATATCGAGTGACGTGAAGTATTTACGACCTTGCTAACTCGCGATCAGATCTTCAATGATCGAAAGTGGTTCCGTTCCACTAACTTATTTAACGGTTTGACGTTCGCCGCTCTTCTTTCAAGTTACACTACACTACACGACTGGAGTACGGAGACTCGCTTTCACGGACAATTCCGTCGGCAAACATCTCCTACACGATTTTATTTTGCTGCTTACGCTCATAATCGCTAAGACGAAGAGGAGTTGCATTGTAGTAACCATCTTCCTTCAACTTTATCAAAAACATTCCGCATCGCTTCTTAATTCGCGGAAATCATTATCCTGAAGAAATTGTCGTCCCACTAACGAATCAACTTTCATCGTGTGGTCGGTAACTATTTTGAAATTAGCGACATACACAAAAGAATCGATTTAGACATTAGTTAAGTACGCTCCTATTATCTGAATTTTTGAATCGTTTACTAGGTCCCTATCACTGGTCCCACTAAGCTCGAGTGATCAGGAATACAAGACTGCTTGATCAAACTCACCGCCTGTACCGTCTTCAACCGTCCACCAATGATGACGCCACCATCGAACTTGGATCCACCTCAAGGAACTTGTTATTGGTGAGTTGTTTCGAATCCTCCTGCTCGTCGATTGGGTATGCCGTGTTGATATCACTTCCACTGGCTTCGGGTTGACTGGCTTGCCGATTCAGTCGCTTGTTCACGTTCGCTTTGATTTCGCTAAAAACAGTTCTGCTCTTCGTGTCCTACCCAAACTGCATCTCGGGCGACGTTGAGTTTGGGGACAATTGATCGAAGTGTGCCCCGTGTGTGGCAGTTAAAACATCCATCGCTTCGCTTGCTCGGGATCGCTTGACTCGATGATCGGCTTCTCTCTTGCGGTTTCGTCGGTGTCGAATTGTTCACTGTTGACGTTGAGTTCTGGCTGGTGCTTTTCGGTGGGAAACTGCGACGTTTGTACAGCTCTAGAGTCGATTTACAGTACCGGATCTGATTCAACAGGTCGTAGATATTGTCGTACTGACGAGACGCGATGCTTGGATAGAGCAGATCGTACGAAACTTCACTAATCGTGTACTCGATGATCGCAGCGTTGGTAAGCTTGCCGTTCTGCCTCAGCGCATTCATCCGGAAAACTTAGTTATCGTATGATTCCTTCCAGTCTTTATCTTTAACACATCTTGACATCTTCCGATGGGCATTTGCTTCATCCTCATGGTCCGGGAAAGCCAGCAAAATGATTTCCTTGAATTCTTGTCGGCACCGGCTCCCGCTAGTCGGCACGTCGCATAGAGCAAGGTTGGATTGTCGCACTATGAATAAAGTTCTTTATAATGGTGAATGGCTTCAATCCATTTCGTAAAACCAACAATCAATAACTAGCAATTTGAAATTGGTTCACTGTTGTAGAATCCCTAGGTCCGAAGTACACATTACAGTCTGCACCTTGCAATAATTCTTGCGCCTTCCGGTACCTCTCGGTACTAGTATCTCTGATGTTGTTTTGATTCACTATGTTATTTTGACACAATATTTGAGGGCGTGTTGGTCTGAGTAACGTTATTAGGGGCGAATCATTAAGCTTGGGATCGGTGCGCAAGTACTTCCTGAGCCAAACGAAATATTCATTTTCTTCATGACAATCCACCCGCTGGTAACACTACTGCCCTCTCTGTAAACTGGAATCAATTGTTTCAATTCCTCCGGATGGATGAATCGTTCCCTTCGATCGCCGACTTCATTCTTCATTTCCTGTTCGTCCTTCTGTTTCACTTCGGTTTCGTCGTGTAGTTCATGCCGATTTTGCTTGAATCCGTGGTTTTCCTATCGAGTTTCGATTACCCCACTCACGCCTTTGTCAGGAGATTTCTACGATTTCGCGTCAATCGTTGCTAATCCGAGTTGATCCCACTTTTGATAATTCTGTGGTATTCTTCGCGACGTTCCGAGGTGGTTTTCAAAACACGTTTTCTAGTTCGGAGGCGGTTTGCAAAAAAACGTTTTTTAGTTTGGGAAAAAATGTATTAAAAGTTTACTCTGTGGAAGTCAGCTCGAGAATGAAAAAATACGCTGCGACGGACGTTAGCGGATGTGCACGAACGCAGACTCGTCAAAGTGACAGTTCATCATGCACGCAAATAAAATCTGAGTGATATTCCTCTTCTTGGGGTAGGACAGTGTGTACAAGGTTGCTACATAAGATATGCTGGTATATCAGCAGCAAGTGTTTTGCTGATGTGTTTCCTGCTAAAACTATTGCAGTTAAGATTATTTGGTGTGTACAAAATAGTCCTTTTGTGAGTTATTTTATTTCTAAGCGTAGTGTATGGCGATGAGTTAAATTTGATTTCAATTTTGAGTAATCTTATTCATCGTGTAGCAATGCAAACAAGTATACTTCAATGTTGAATAAAAGCAAAACTTGCATGCCCGGAACCAGTCGAGACGCAAATCAATAACTTGCATACAATCTCGTTTCGTTAACCTCTCTCACGAGCGCGCTCGCTCTCTTTCTCTTTAGCTCTCTTCCTCGATTCTCGGAAAATAACCGTTGAACCTACCACGTGGTCAAAAAATAAAAAATCAGCAGCTCAAAGGTGAAGCAAACCTACAAAAGCATTTCGCGTTTTGCTTTCTCTAGCAAACGGTTTAGAATGTTACTTAGAAATTTCGAACAATTTACTAGACTTTGTGTAATTTGGTGACATATGAGGCGTAACTTTGACTCGTAGTATCAAAGTTCTGTTCTTAGTTAAATTGATAACATAACTAATAGGATACAATGAACTTGATTAGCCAGAAGCAGCACCGGCATCTTTAGTTGAACAGAGCAAGAATGTGTGTAAAATATTTGAAGACTGACAGAAGTTATTGACAACTTTAAACGAGAAGAAACAACCGATCGGGCGGCGGCTAGAACTAAATTGGCTTAACGCGATAAATTTAATTAAGTAATGGGAGGTTGAAGTATAATGATTATCTGATTTTCATAGGGATGTGACGGGACGGTGAAAACGGCAAGCAGAGCCTAACTAACGCGTAAGAAAAAACGGAAACAAGCGAAAACCAGAACCTACTTTCAATTTGAAAATAAAGAAATTCTAAAACTTCAACTGCCCTAATTGATTCAATCCGGATCCGAAATTCCTCTCAGGTGGTTTGAAACCCATGGAAATCAGTATAACAACCTTTCCTTGAAGTCTCCATTATGTCTCAATTTCCATTTCGATGCGCCAAATCATTTCCACCGAAATTCCACTTCGCACAGTGTGGAACAGTGGTTTTGACCTGCGACAAGAATCGATTTCCATCGGGTTGTGCCTTCTGCCGTTGTTGTACGACTCCGACGACGTGTGACTTGTCCAATTTCCACGGCCAGTTTGTTCTACATCGAATTCTTTATTTCCCCCCTGGGTTTCTCACTAAATAGGCAGCTTCGGAGTCTAGGAAAAGGAAAATAAAAAAAATATACAAAACCCGAAACGAGACGAAAGCAGGAAATTTTTAGCACACACACAAACACACAAACCGGTAAGTAACGCACATTGGATTCACATTTTATCACCCGATTGTGGTGGCTCTTTCTGCTCTTTCTGGACTCCGACCGAGCGAGTGTGTCTGAGTCTGATGATGGAAAACTGATGCGAGGTGAAAATCGAATGAAATGCCCGGTTAGCCATGACTCGTTAAGGCGCGGCTTTCCCTCCGGATGATTTTCCCAT
Organism: Aedes japonicus; assembly: GCA_034211315.2. NCBI lineage: Eukaryota > Metazoa > Arthropoda > Insecta > Diptera > Culicidae > Aedes > Aedes japonicus. Next base: position 11,345 of record JASCZW010007339.1, read on the forward strand.
CCCTTTTAATTGGTGGGTAATAACTCTCTCGACCAAGTTGGTATCACGTAGTGCCAACAGTAATTTTATTCAAAAGATAAAAGAAAAGGGCGCAGCTTAGTGTGTGGGAACATTTCCCAGAACTGTGCGCGCTGACAGTAAATGAACTGCATCACCTTAACTGATTATGTTTTTCGCGCGAAAATTTGTCACAAACCCCGCATTAATTTGCATCCAGTTGTTGGGGCGAGTGAGAAGCCGGTTCCATCAAGCCCAATTAATTATTTCCACACAAAATGTAGTCGTGAGCGCAGAAGTAGCGACACTAAATTGAGCATCGCGTCGATGCCATTTTGCGTTGATGGATGGACGATGCTATGCGGTACAGTAACATCTCACAGTGGTACCGCCATAGGTCAGGAATGGAGAATATAATTCTAGACAAAATCGTCAAAAGGTCGAAAGTAACAATTCAGCCCGAACATTTGATCAGGGCGAATCTGCTTTTGTAAACACACACTTTGTCTGCTAATTTATCGGAAGTTGAATACAATTCCTTCAAATTAATTATATCAGCGGATAGAGATAAAGCTCCCCTTTCTTCAAAAGTGCTTAGTATGTATTTGTGACCATTCCTAAGATTTTCCTAACATTTTCCTAACATGATGATGATGCTACTTTCCTTGGGAATGCTGAGAGTTTTGAGAGATTTACGTTTGAATCTTACTTCCCCTCTTTGTTTACACAATCAGATACGATACGTCTGTTTGAAAAAGTACTCGATACTTTTATTCTCTATATTTTGTTATTGATTTATGATTGCTTTCCAATGTTTTCTAAATCGTTCTTAATTGCAGAACAAACATTAGACGATCGTTTCAGGTATGAAAATTGATTTTATGATGGTTTTTGCAGCGCATTTTTGGAAATAAGTTTGATGCCCTCAATTAAAAATAATTGTTTTTCTTCTAAATTTTCTGTTTTTCTATAAGCATATTATGAAAAATTTTGATATTTTGAAAAATCACAATCTCAATCTGATTCCTTTATTACATACCTAAAGAAAATTTTGAAAGTTTAACAAATCTGAAATCAAGTAGAAATGTTAAGTAGTCAATTCTATCAAATTTGAAAAATTCAAGCAAAATCAGCAAAATTTAATCGAACAATTTAATTTTCCATCAATGAACAAATACTTCTTATAACTAAAATGATAAAAAAGCTATTTTACTCTATGGTAATGTTAAAAATAAAATTGCTTGTGTGAAGTGAAATAATGGCAACAGAATATAGCACGACAGTAAAAATAATGAATTTTAACAGACGGGTAAAATTTCCTCTCGTTTAGTTTCAAGCGAAAGCAACCGTACATAATATAATTGTGTGCAATATTTCATACAACATACAACATTTTGACGTACACCACGTCTCACGGCAAGAGTAGTGTTCCGGATCAGAACCAATTTTTGGTAGCAGCTATCTATTATGTTAACGATGCTCAAACTGTAAATGTTAATTTCCATAAGTTTACAATTTGGAGTAATATTCAGGTTTACTTACAATGAAGTGGTTTGACTCCAACTATTATCTTCCTATTTTCTTTTCTACTTTCAAGTTTTATTCAAGAAGTTTGTCCAACGTTGTTAATGACACCAAAATGTATTGACGAAACTTTTAAAGGACGTTTTTATGACGCTTTGAAGCTACCATGTTTGCCCTCATTTATCATGGTAATTCATTTAAGGCATTGAATGCTCTTATTATTTATTCTTAGCAATCGTTAGTATAGTTAATTTATTATTTGTGGTATTTATATTTCTTCACATGTTTGAAATTACTTTTTAAAATACAGCACCCATTTATTGACTTTGCTCGATCCCAGAGTTGAACTCGTGATCCTGAATTGAAGGCAGCCTTATTTTCCAACTTCTCCATCGTTGGTTATGCATTTGAAACAATCAAATGATGTATTTTAAACGTCAGTCTATAATTTCCATGACATTGGTTAACAATCGTTAGTTAACAGTCCATACACACAGCTTTGGCTATGAGTTAGTATAGAGTTTTATAATTGCTCCATAAACGTTCCATAACATGTTAAAATACGATAGTTTTGCATAACTAATTTAACGTTGCACAATTGCCGAATGAATGTATTAACTTATATCTGGTAGCACTGTCTTATAGCAACACACCACTGAATGGTAGCTGTCAAAAGAAATCATTTGTTGTTGGGTCATTGTTTTTTAGTGAAGAAATGTAATTGTGGTAAATATGAGCAAAGGTCGGTAATGATAAGAATAAAACGTAAACATTCGAGCTAATAAGCATGATTCACTTATTGTATTTCTTACTGATTCAGACGTACGAAGCTGGGAGACTCATTGTGACGGTGGTGCCACATGAGTGAGTTTGCGGAAACGAATTATTTTGGCCTAGCAAATTAGCAGATGTTCTTAGCAAAAATGAGACCACAAAACCATGTAGCAGTTGGACCAATATGCTGTGCTCTGTAAAACGTATGTATATTTCTACGTTCTCGGAAGCATAGCAGGAGGCGGCGGATTTATTTGGGATGTCAACAGACACTTCAGATTTTGCACCTGAACGGACGAATAAGGCGAAAAAAGACAAAGTAAGTAAGAAATACGATTTCATTTTTCTGCTGGCAAACATCTCAAGTAAGCATTTGTTGACATTCTTTGAAAATTATTCTCCATGCTTTTTAATTATTCTCTCATCAAGGTGGGTAAAAAAAATCAGCCACGCACAGAATCTCAACTCTAACGAAATCTAAGATACTACTGCGGATGAAGTTATAGCTCAGCCGCTGGAAACGGTCTTCTGTCTCAGTCAACTTTTGTCAACCACTCAAGGATTTTAGATGGAACAGTTGTCATCCGTACATGTTCCGATAGAGGCAACGAAAAATCCCGTTATTTCCAGCCATGAAGTAGCGGAACTAAAAAATGCTGTAGTAACTGATGGATATGTTGTGAGCATCCAGCAGGTATGTGGTTGAAATATTTTAAATCTTTCAAGATTTGATTCCATACGTAATATAACACTAGCCATGACTTTCCATATGAACATAACCGAAGTTTACCTGTATATATGGATTTTCAAATCATGTAATCTCACAGGTTGTGCATCAATTATGGTGAGAATACGTAAATTTAACCCAACAATTTTATTATGTTTGTATTGCAGCCCGACGGAGATAGAATTATGTGTAAAAGAAATTTCCGCAAAACTAGACAGGCTTTTATAACTAGGTAGACTAGGTAGGCGAAAAAATCATTCTACAAGTTTCACAACTATCTCCAATATGGTTGACAAGCTGCTTGTTACTACAGACGCATCATTGGAAGTAAAATAAGTGCTGCTATACGAGCTAATAACATTCATTAGTATCTGGACGGACCTATGTTATCTTTTCAATTTGTGCCAATAGTTTCTGTTGATAGAATAAAAGCGTTGGAAGAAAATTTAAATGATTCCTACACTACTCTGTAGCCAAACATCTTGTTTACAACGCGTGTCAAAAAAGCACAAAAGTGGTGACTTTTAAAATTTCCGTTAACAAACAAGTTTCGTTACACTTAATTTGTCGATGCCTTAGTTAACGCAAGCTATCGGAAACTTCATTTGGTTGATTTTCATTTTTGTAGTTATTTATAAATACGGCTAATTGCTGGTGTCGGTTTGATGGGACAATTTCTTTTTCATCTTCATGTAACGTATACTCGATCGTATGTATAATCGCGGATACTAGGTTGGCAGATAACATTATGTGAATATACTTGAGAATATATCTCTCGTAAATTTCACTACTTTAGTAATCATAATATTTCAATTCTCAGGTCATTCACATGAAAACGCAAATTGGACAAACTGGAGGTAATTGTAATGGACAAAATGTTTGTTACGAATTAATTGATCACTTTTTTGATCGAAAGGTCCTACTATTACCTGTACCTGTAGTACCTGTATTCTATTCAAATACAGGTACTTTTATTAACAAGACTATACAATGCTTATTGCTGTTGATATTTATTTTAACAAAATAAAAATAAAAATAATAACAGCAGATTCAGTTAACACTCTCATCCAGCTCAAACCAACACATATGAAGATGGTGAAAATAAACACACGAATATGGTATTTCACTTCCTCGATAATCCTATATCCGTTTCTATCATTGTTCGATCCCAAATTCGGAAAATTATGACAATTTTGAAGATACTGATGTTGAAGAAGAAGAAGCAGTAGCAGAAGGCGATGAAAAATCAAATAATAATTCTAAAAAGGAGTATGAAAGCGATTAATAATGTTAGAAAATCATCATTTCACTTGTGAATGAATGACAACAGTTTAGAAAGGAAGAAAGTCAGTTTTCTATTTGTATTTATGTTTTAACTCTGATCTATGCATTGCCATTGATTTCTCTTGATATTTGTTTTTTTTTTCTTTAACATATAGTCTCACTCAGATATTCCTAATACGTTATTTAAAAAAAAAACAATTTTAAACTGTTTCAGGGTCTGTTTTCAATAGATAATACTTGTGAAAATTGATAGAAAAAGGTAAATTAACGAATGCCACAAAATTAATCGTAAATTGTATGTAAAAGTGGAATTACAATAAACTTACCAAAAATCTTGTTTAAGTCATATGTTTTTACGGTACTTAGTTTAGAGATCTGTGCGTTATGAATATTTATAGCAGAAGATCTAATTGGTAATCGGAACTTGTTCTGAGCAGGTTTTACCTTGCCGGACATATGATTTTAACTGGAAAAGAAAACTTTCGAAAGGATACGAAATTATACGATATAAAATTGTATTCAAAGAACCAAATCGTTGCACATCCCCTACAATATGTTCAAGGATGGATATTGCTTGTTACATATTGTTCACCGTAGATCTCAATAAATTCTTCAATGAATTTTTCGTATAGTAACTGGGCAAGCGGCCATACATGCTTATAAACATTAGATGAACAAATTGTAACTGCCGTGAACAAAAGTAAACAATGGTTATAAAATTTTTCGTCAAATAAGTCTTTGAGAACAACCAAGCCTACATAATGCAGGAAAGTTCGCCATTCCGTACCTTTCCAAAAGGCCAGACAGTCTAGTTCTCTCATTTTTCGGTGAATTTCTTTAGGTAGTTTAACGTTTAGAACAGAATCTGACATCAGTTGTATTATTTGCAGGGCGCTTGGTTTACCTGTAGATCCCAGAGATCCATCTCCAGATCTCCACCAATCAAAAGACGTATGATAACAACTAAATCCAACAAGTGAAGTGAATCTGCAACTATAAAATCTTGGATCATGTCCAGCTCTGGGATTCTTAAAATTGGTGAGTCTTCTCCAGTATGATGCTTTCCATACTGCTTCAGCCGGAATTTCCCATCTGTTCTCAGAGGACATTAGCATCAAAGATGAGGAAACACAACTGTGTGCAATATGTTTGAATATTCTCCATTGATATTGATGTTACAAATAAGAGATGAATATATGTCGTGATTATGGTGTGAAACTGAAAGCAGCCAGAGTTTATGCGTTGCCAAGCACCAGTTGAAACGCTGGAGGATGGCCGTCAGCTCGAGGCCGTATCATCATTTAAACCAAACGGCCGTCTTCAGGGCATTAATTATGGCAAGGGTAGGCGTCAAATGAAAATTTGAAAATAACTGGAACAGTTTGAACGCTAATAACTTTACCATATCTCGATAGATTTACGAGATTTTTGCTTCAATCAGTTGAAGTTTTTCGCTACTGTCAACTATCAAAAATATAATTATTTATTGACTTTGAACTCTCAAACAGACCGTGAAAAATCTATAATGCAATGAGGATAATGGTCTACACAGATAAAAAGAAACATTGAATTTTCTGCGTTATCTAATGCACGTAAAGGGAATGCTAGATTTGGCAGAAAATAATGGGATATTTCATGTAAATTTAAGCCAGATAACGCCTGAATATAGCCTGTTGTATGAAAGTTTGCCATACAATTTTTGGCACCATCGGATCCCAAACAGGCATCTTAGGAGCCAAAGATGCTGCATCAGATTCTGCAACAGCAATCGTCAAATACACTACTATAACTGATCCGTGGGCTTCTATGTTGACATACGTAAACTTGTATTTAGCATTGTCTAAGCTGAGCTGCTTTTTGAAATTTAAATAATTACTGACGCTCTTTACAGGTGTTTTTTTACTCCTCTAACGCTCCTACACAATTGAAAAATAGCAATTTTTCTTCAAGATCACGTGAAAATTACAGCCACTCCTCTTGTAAATCATATATGAGTTTTAAATAAATAAATAATTGTTGCTACTCTAAGAACCAGTACATTTGAATAATTTGAAACCTCAAAGCAATGAATTTAGCAATTTCCTTAAAATTCTCTGAAGAACTTCCCTGAACTTCTCAGAAAAACTTCCCTGACATTCTCAGAAAAACTTCTCTCACTTCCTTGAAGTTCTCTGTAGAACTTTCCTGAACTTCTATGAAGAACCTTCCTGAATTCCTTTGAAAAACTTCCCTGAATTTTTCTGAAGAATTTTCGCAAACTTCTGTGAAGAATTATCGGGCTTGCTCCGTTTACCACACGAACAAATCCCCTGCCAAATTATGAGTTTTTTGGGGAACTTTCTGAAGAACTTTCTTGAAATTCTCTGAAACACTTCCTCAAAGTTCATTACAAAACTTCCCCAAAATTTTGTATTGAATTTGACCAAGATTCTCTGAAGAACTTCCCCGAAACTCTCTGCAGATCTTCACCAAAGTTCACTGACAAACTTCCCTAAAGTTCCTCTGGAGAACTTCTCTGAAATTCATCTGAAGATCTTCCCTGAAATTCCCTGAAGAATTTTCCCGAACTTCTCTTAGTCTTCCCCATAGTTTACTGCTTCTCGGAAGTTCTATGAAGAACTTCCCTGAAATTCCTCTGAAGAACTTCCCTGAAATGACTGTCCTGATATTCTCCGAAAAATGTTGCTAAACTCCTCTGACGAATAATCTGAAGTTCGTAAAAGCACTTCCATTAATTTCTCTGTAGAACCCCCTGAACTGCTCTGGAAGAATTCCCCGAAGTTCATGTACGGGATTCTGGGAAACTACTTCCAGAATCGGGTACTGGTGTACTACATTGAAGAGGGTTTGGATTGTGTCCAAGTGACCACAGGAGTTCCACAAACGTTTTATCCTTGGTCAGATGCATTTTTTTTAACGAGATGCTTTTCTCTGCTATCAGACTCCTGAAAAAACTCAGGGTGTAGGAATGAGGGTGCCAACTCCTCGACCAACTAAAAACCCACCGGTGGTATTACTTCAGGGAGAGGAGGATGAGTTCGGGACATCCGTCGCAGGCCAGATCGTCCGCGATATCCCTACCCGTCCACTTACGGCACCTGACGGATCTCGCATCATATGGTCGTTCCTCCGATCGAGAATGCCTCGTCGATTACGCCTGCAAAAAGGCCTCGATGGCTATATAGGCATTCTCGATTAGCGAGGACGTCGATTAGCTCGATGGTGCAAGGGAGCACGTGAAAGCTGTCCATACTCAGGTATGGCGGGCCGGCATGGGTCACCGCTCTAAGAACTAAGAGTTACTTAGGTAAGCTCGAATGAAGGCACTGGCTAATGTGCTTAAGAGTGGTCAGCGTCATAGCGGGGATGATGTCCATAGGCAGGACGAGGAGGTTTAGTAAATTCGAACGCCCCTCGCGCACGTCTAGTGTTGGGAATCAGAAATCTTTGAAAGTGGTTTATTTACAGTTCTATAGAGAACAACGGTTGCAAGTTTGATCAAAGTAATCGATCGCGGTCAGAAATAACGTCAAATTGAAATCAAAAGGAAAAATATTGTACACCAACGCCTGGGAAATCCTAACTGATCCGATTCCAAGCTGGCTAAAGTGCTGAAGATGCCGAAAACAAGAGTTTGGCGAGTGCTCAAAACCGACAAGGAAACCCAGAGCGTGGAAAAGAATCAGCGGACATACGAAAAAACTGGACTGCGTAACAAGGTGTAAAGATGCATTAAAGTCAACCCCGGTCTTTCGATCCGAGATGTGGCCAACTTTCAAACCGTGCGGAACATCCTGGCCAGGGAAGGATACAAGTCGTACAAAGCCAGTAAACATCCGAACCGGCATGTGGCGCAAAATTCCGTGGCCAAAAACCGTGCAAGGCTCTTGTAGGACCGTGATTTGACTAAACACACTTTGATCGATGACGAAGCATAAGTCAAACTCGATTTTAAGTCGCTTTTCGTCCAAAGCTTTACATCGCGACTGGACGTGGGGATGTGCTGGGAAGATTCAAGTTCGTGTTTGCCGGCAAGTTTGAGAAGAATGCCATGATTTGGCAAGTGAATTGCAGTTGTGGCCTGAAAACGGAACCATTCGACCCAAGTTTACATCGAGGAAAAGCGAAAAAGCGTGTTTTGCCGTTCATCCGCAAGCATAGGGGCAAAGTCATCTCTTGCTCCGGTTTGGCCAGCTGCCACTATTCCAAGGTGGTTCTGGAGTGATATGCTGCCAACAAGATCGGTTTTGTCCCTTAGCTAATAAACTCTCCGAATTGCCCAGAATTTTGACTAATCGAAAAATACAGGAACATTCCAAACCAGCGATTTTGACGAAGCGGCGTGGCGGTCAAAGACATTCAGCAAATGCGGTCAAAATGGAAGAAATGCGCTGATTCCGTGTCCGTTTTCACTGTGCGGACAAAGGCTTCGTCAGCTCACGACCGATCGACGTCAGGACGATTGAGGTTGGGGATATTACGATCATTGCAGATCCATGAAATCAATGTTGAAAAGTTCCATTCGTACGGCTGAAAAAGCAAGTACCATTCCGGAGGTGGAATTTGGTGAGATCCATCCGATAATTGATATATTCAAAAAAAAAAAAAAAAATCAGATTATTTGCTATGTGCCTGGTTTGGAAGCTTAATTTATCCAAATCGAGAAATGTGTTGCGCTGGTTAGTTTTATTCAAACGATATCGATAATGTGTGAATGCAGGGCTTTTCGTTTTTCGTTTGCTGTGAAGATCGATTTTCCATTTTTTTCAAAACCCCCACATTTTGGAGTCTTATAAACATTCCAGATTGTTATTGCTTTTTTAGCAATGATTCGTAACAAAAGAAATATTGCAGCAATTTCTTCTTTTAATAATGGTGAATAGTAATCATTTTTTGATTCAGATTTTGGAATTATTTCTGACTGGCGCTGACTATTTCATAAATCCAAGGAGTGGTGAGTTCACTATGTAGCGCCTCATCACTTTCGATTAATTCGATACACCTCCCTGTTAGCCTTGTTCTACTGGAAGTGAATAAGTCAAGTTCTTATAATTTAGCACCAAAAGCAAGCGCCATATAAGTAGGTGCTGATTATTCCAGGCAAAGCTTCGCCATAATCTTCCATCGTGCTGATAATTTCCACCTCTCAACACCTCTCATAAATTGGCTTTCCAAACAGTCTAATTTCTCCGCCGGCGGCGTGTAGAAATATTGCAAACGATTGAAGGTGAAACCGGCGAGATAAACGATGCATTGCACGTGCACTATCCTTTGATACGATGATGAGGTACACGGTGTGGTGGAAGCGATGATATCGTACAAGTGGAACGAAAGTGCGCGAAATTCCTTCATCTTATGTGTGGCACAATTTCCCGGAATCGAAACCGAGAGTGCAGAAACCGGGTCTGCACTGATTGGTGTTAGTTTGCTGCGCAGGTTAAGTTTTAATTTATTACACTTTCCGGAGAATTTTCTCCTGGAACTACGTTCCTGAAACCCCTCAACAGGAGAAGAAAATGGAATCTACTTCCCAGGCAGATAAAACTCCAACTTGAATAAAAACTTTTGTTTTAATCTGCTTTGGAAACACAGAGAAGTAGAAAACAATCTAATGGAAAGCAAGAACAACAACTGGTAAACTCTAGGAAACGCAAAAAAAGAGAGCATTATAAAAACCTATTTTAAAGCCAAACCGTAATGAGAAAATTAGCCACGCCGTTGAAAATGCATCCATCCGCATCCCTGGCAGCAGAAGCAGAAGCAGCAGCAGCGCCAAAGTGTAGAACCGTTTTGCGCTTCGAAGTTCTTTTTTCTTCCCCTGAATCGGGTTCTTTCATCTGTTTCCCCCAACACCGGACGGAACCCTTGGATTGAAATGAACATTTGCGACTATGTGTGGCAGGCAGCTATCCGGTTCATGGACAGAGAGAGGGGAGGGAGAGGGGGGAAGCATTAGTTTTAACACATCGTGGATCAATTTCCCATTTTCATCCATTCATTCAGGGTAGTTGAGTGTTTGATTGCTTGCTAGCTGCTGCATAGACTCGAGATGCGGACAGAAAATAAATGGAGAATAATCATGGCTTTTTAGTAGACCCAGCTGACGACAAAACGGAATCGGAGCATGGCTATTACAGAGCAAAGGGAGAAATTGGTTCCAGTTGAAATCGTTGCCCGAAAGGAGGAAGTAATTTATATCGATGGTATGTTTTTTTTTTCTGGTGAGACATGATGCTTCATCAACAAGCTTATGTTATAGGAAAATGTTCGATCGTCAATAAGTTCGAGGCAAACATCATCGAGTAGGAGTAAAACTGTTCTGATACAGCCTGATAAAAGTGTACTGTTCCGGTCTCGAACTACACGGCGGGTAGTGCGATCCCTGAAACCCAGAAACAAGAGTTTGGCTAGCGTTAGGCGAACTCGTGAAGCTAAAACCATTTTGTCTAACTTTCGTCTAATGCAAGCTAATTGTTAGACATTTCTGAACACGATGTTAGGCATTACCCGTGCTTATTTCGAACTACAGCGACGGACAATAAGGCTGCACTTAATAAGGCTGCACTTAATAAGGCTGCATTAAGAAACTACGAACTTTTGAGTTTACTCCAGCCATTAGCGTCTGTGCAGACTTCTCGCAACCGATTTAGCTGCATTTGTCCAAGATTTTCAAAATTTGCTATATATGTAGCTTGTTGTTTATATTGAGAGAGTTCTCTCTTCACGAGAGCCCAATACCGCTTGATACGTCGTAACTCCAGGCAATTAGGTGGATTCGCCTCTTTCGGTACAAAATGGACTCCATTCGCTTTATACCATTCCAAATCTCTTTTGGCGTAGTGACGAGATGCCAAATCAGGCCAGAATAACGAGGAAGCGCCATGGCTGCGTAGGAATGGTAATAATCGCTTCATTAGGCATTCTTCACGGTATATTTCCTTGTTTACCGTTCCGGTAGTGATGAAGCTTTGGCTTGCTCGACCACAGCTGCATATTGCCTGCCAAACCAAAATATGAAATGCTCTTCTACGCCGTTCTGTGGCATGGCTGTATAATAAGACATTCCGGGAAGCTGCTTAAAGTCTCCCAGCACATAAGTTTCATCGTCGATTATCATGCAGGAAAACTCCGTCATATGTCCGCGATACAACTTGCGAGTCCGGGTTTAGCCTTCACATTATGTTTATCATCACGGTTCGGTACAGTTTTCAGCTTGAACGACTTCATACCATGCTGGTGCTTGATGCCGGTACTAAAATTTATGAAATCGACTGCGTTACGTAGGTTTGGAGATTTTGAACGATTATATCTCCTATCTGGCCAACGGAAATTACACGATAAGTATTGCATTCGAAAGGTAGAACATCAAAGCTGAATCCTTGTTGGTAACTAAATTCATTACATTTATTTCAACTAATTAAAAAGTACATTAGAGAAAAATGTTTAACGTGCAAAGCTATTTGTCGAAAATGAAATCATATTTGTGCCAGGCTCTGATTGAATAATACTTCCGCAGTTACCGTGCCAGCGATAATTAAACATTTGATGACGTCCGACCAACCCGGTAGCAACTTGACAGCTCCAGAGTAAAGTTAATGTACCCCGATAATTTTGACTCACTGGTTCTGTCAAATCGCATGAATCCTAGAACAAATTATCAATTATACGTATTTACATCGACTGTTATGTACAAAGCTGTGGAGCTTATGTTCGTACTTGATGAATGTAATGCCGATGATGTGTTGTAATTTTACCTAAATATTAAATGGTGGATATTTTTACCCTTCTTACAGAGAATATATAGAAGCATAAACACATGCGAGATATGAACTACTAGCGGAAGATTGAATTTTTGAAAAACCCTTTTTATCGTTATAATTTTTGCGTGTTTAACTAACCATATTTGGGAATAGATTTGACGTTGACAAAATAGCAGAACAAATGTCGTGGAATGTGGAACCGTCAAAATCCTTATATTTATAACATTCTGTTTAATTTGTTTAGTCGATACTCTCTTGCTGCCATTTATCTGTCATATCGGCTTAGCTTGGGTTTTAGTTTTCGATCTTCACCTTAGACGTTGTTAAGAATAGATATTGTTTTACTATTATACTTAATACAAGCTGAACCCGGTGCAAGCGATGCTACGCAACTGAATGTATGAAAATTGAATAGAACTGGTGCGTTTACGGTTGTTTTCCGGATATATTTTTGTTTGCTAATGTGTGACTTCGATTATAGAATTTTATTTTTGGATTTTGTTTTTGTTTATGTTTTAAATTTTAACCTCCATGGTTTTTCTTTCATTTTCTTCATTTCATAGACAAAAATGGTATTTTCTAACTACGCCCTATCATATCCAGTTTGAACGTAGTTTTCTTCTGCATAGCCTTGGATTAACTTCTTTTGCATAATGTAGCAAACAGAGTAGCTCAACCATCTCCTTTTCTTGACTAAGAAGGGTTCAAACTTATATCAGAACATGCTTTTTACCCGAGAAATACACATTTTGTTTTTTAATTGCCTGTATAATTCTCATGTCCTGGTTGAAATTTGTGTTTCATTCGTATGAGAGCCCCCACCTCCCGTTCTAGTAGGGAAGGTGTCTCAAATAACAATGACGAATTTGAAGGTTGGGGTTTTGAACCAGCATAGAAAATAATCCTGCCTCCTCAAACCCCCACATGCCAAATTTAGTTCCATATGCTTGATTAATTCTCGAGTTACGCAGAATTTTTCCAGAGAGGGAGCAAGGTTATAGTTCAACCGATGAACGGGCACCAAGCAGTGGTTAAATAGAACAATACAGATTTGTACACAGATTTTCATCAGCCGGATACAGATAAAAAAGATTTTTGGAAGTGAGAATACAGATTGACCATGAAAAAAATGGTAAGAATTTTTTTTTCATCGCTGTGGGCTTGAAACAGAAAGGTCAATAAACATCATCAACTCATACTTAAATAAAAAAGAAACTCATACATTAAATAATAATAATCTTCTCTTCAGCATTCTTTATCTCCCGTTTCTCTCACTCACTTTCTCTTCCTCTCACTGTTTTAACTTTCCCGCATTTCCATTCTCAAGTTATAATGATTTATATTTGATAAAATTGAAATTAAATTAATGGAAAGAAAGCCGCATCAACATTACGCCTCAATCAAAATTTGTTCATGCACTGTTTTTAACTTCCACACATAAGGAAACGAAAACATGTATTCCAAAGCTAAAAAGCGGTAGTATCGAGAATGGATGGCCCTTTTGTTTATGTACGGTAGAGACATCTACCCTTTCGTTTTTATTGTTCTAGCCACAGTACGTACCGAAAGATCTGGTCTCTTCTGCAATAGTTGCTTCACTTTCGGGTCCTATTTGTGGTTCCTGAGAACCGGTTTTGTTCCGCTCCCAGCTTTTCTTGCTGTAGTCAAACGTGTATTGAAAGATTTAAGAACGTTATGCACAGTGCTTGCAGGAAAACTAAGCCTTTTCGCAAGTTTTCTTACTGACAGATCCGGATTTTCGTTGCAACCACACACAATTGCTTTTCGTACTTGCTCTTCTTTCGACGCCATCTTCGATCTAAAAACTTGTAGTATCACCAAAAATCGATTTTACACAACGAATAGACATCCGTTCATCAGTCTGCGAAATGTTTCATGCTTTGATGAAGTATTTCCAGAGATGTACGTACACTCCCATTTCATTGTACTCAATTTTTGAATACAATTGTATACTATCTCTTTTTCTCTCAGGTTTTGTCGCGAACAAGCCTCATAATTGATTTGTATCAGTAAACTTGAATGATTTGAAGACTTTGCCGGCCATTTTGTGGTGTTGCGTGTGGTAACGGATGCGCTGTATAAACGCAGAGATCCAGACGTTTACGCTTTAATCCGTTTGCCTCTCTCTTTTTCCGTTGCGGGTTTTATGCTGTTCATCCGGCTAATAGTTACGGTGAGTGAGATAGTAACGTGCTCGTATTTGCGTCGGAAGAGGAGAGCGGCATACACGGCGGGACAACTTGATCGTTTTTGACTCACTTTCGTCGGGATTGGAGTCGCTCATTCGTGAGTGGGTCTGACTGGGATTGACGGGTCAGCATATCTAAAACATCGATCTGATACAAGTCGGTGTCTTGGATATGTCGACTTGTCAATCCCAGTCACATTTGCTCATAAATGAGTGCCACCATTTTTGACGACGGTGAGTCAGGGACGATTCAGAGATTGAGTTGAGTTAATAAAAACTTTGATCGACTCACACACATTACTGTTTGACCAATTTTTGATCGGAACACCCTTTACACTCGAACTCTCAAACTCGATGTTTTAAATGTTCTTGTATTCCAATGAATTAAACCACCCACACTCGTGAGTGTCTCCAACAGCATCCTAACTGTTGGTTTAAATTGGTGCCAACATTTGAATAACTTTAATGTGCATCTCTGTACAAATAATTAATCGGGAACATGGTTAAGTATCTTATTCGTTGCCGACGTCAGGTGGCTAAAGCACACCGGTTACTTAAACGGATACAGCGGCAAACCCAATAATTTAATCCAACATCCCAGTGATTTTTCGTGGAAGTGCAGAGGTGTTGTCGTCTCGAGTAAAGGGTGTATTCGATAAAAAATGGCCACACTAGAAAAATCTTCTGTAACTTTTGAATCGTATCAGTAAAAACCTAGAAATTTGAGTAGATCTTATCCATAGTGTATTATTTACATCTGCCAAGTTTCACAGTTATACGATTCAGTAGTTCCAGTCATGTCGTCGAAACAAGAAATTGTCCGTGAGAAAATGTTGTGCACTCACAATCAAAATCAGGGCGTCCACCGGTGGATTGCTAAAAAGGCTTGGAATTGCAAATGCAACTGTGTCTCGTGTAATAAGAACCTTCAAGGAGCGTCTGAGTGTCCAAAGAAGGAAGGGAGTGGTCGTAAAAGTGGTCCAATGGACAGTAAAATGGCCGAGGAAAGTCGTACAACAATTCAAGAACCGTCCAAACAGTGTCAATTCGAGATGTCGCTAAAAAGTCTAAGGTGTCAGTCGGTTTGTGCAGGTTTACATGCATGTTTACAAAGTGCAAAATGCCCCAAACCGGAATGAAAAACAAAACATCACTGCGAAAACCCGCGCCCGGAAAACTTTACACGAAGCTGCTCACCAAATCCGGTTGCATCGTGATGGATGACGAAACATACGTCAAGGCCGACTTCCGTCAACTTCCTGGGCAAGAATATTTTCGTTGCCAAGTCGAAGTTCGATGTTCCGGAGGATGTTCGAAAGAAGAAACTATCCGAAATTAGCAAAGAAGTATCTAATCTGGCAGGCGATTTGCGGATGTGGTGAAATAAGTGCTCCTTCATCACTTCCGGAACAATAAACGGTGCGATTTACACGGAAGAGTACCTTAGAAGCGTCCTTGCCATTCGATTAAGAAGCACAAAGCGATCAACTCTGTTTTGGCCTGATCTAGCATCCTGCCACTACGCTCGAAACGTATTGAAATGCTACCGAGCCAACGGAGTCAATTTTGTGCCAAAGGATATGAACCCACCAAATTCACCGGAACTTCGTCCAATTGAAAAATTCTGGGCAATTATGAAAAGAAAACTTCGCAAACATCCCAAAACTATAAAAACAGAGCTAGAATTGAAGAAAATTTGGGTAAAAACAACAAAAACACTGGGAAAATCGGTTGTACAAAATTTGATGGGTGGAGTGAAAAGGAAGGTGCAGGCATTCGAGATGGGAGACGAAATTGAATAAAACAAATGTTGTAAATCAAAACTCATTAGTAGTTCTTCATTCCCTGAAAATTTCAAGAAAATCCGATAATCAGTTTAATTTTGATGAGTATATATGTGTGGGCCATTTTTATCGAATACACCCTTTAAGTCTATTACAGAAATGCGCTGTAGCCTTACGGATGTTGGCGTACGGTTCATCAGTCAGATCTCTCGACGAAAATGTGAAGATTGTGGAGTCAACCAGCCTGCTGACTCTGGAGGATTTTTCTGCAAAATCCATAGTATTAACACTGGAAGAGGTGAACAAAATGCTTATAAAAATGTTGGAAACAATCGCATAAATTCACTGAACTTATCCCACTTATCAGAAGTTCAGGATACTTCTTTCAAACTCTCCTTGGTGCTTAGGGAACATCCCAGAAAATCAGGGAACTTCTCAGAAGTTAATGGTTTCTTCCCAAAAGTTCAGGCAAGTTGTCTAATGTTCTGGGTATTTCCCAGAAATTCAGGGAATTTTCCATAAATTACGGGAACTTCATACTGATTCAGGGAGTTTTCAACAAGTTTAGGGTTCTTTTCAGAAGTTCAGGCAACTATCCAGAAATTATGGGAGTTTATTAGAATTTCATAAAACTTCAAGAATTACGAATTAAAAAAATCAACTACTTTTTTAATGTTTAATCGATTTCGAGGAATTTCCGTCGTATTATGATCTTGGAGATTCTTAAAAATTCTCGTAAGGTGTAAATACATCTTGGAAATGCTATTTATTTAACAGAAATTCTACCAACTTATTAAAAGTTTTGCAAATCGACCCCCCAAAAAAAATGAAGTTTCTCTTAAAGTATTAACATATTTGTGAAATTCTGTTTTTTATGATTAAAGATGTACCAACTGGAAGTCCAAATAACTTTTGGGAAGCTAAACCTGCTTCTTAAAGCTTAGAATATTTCCAAAAAGTTGATCAATTCCATGGATATTCAGAAAACTTTTTGGCGATTCATCCAAGTTTCCAGAAAAGTTGAGAATTTTCGGCAATTCAATTGACGTTCATCACTTTTCTTCTGAAAAGAGAGCGAGTAACTTCATGATTATCTAGAAACTTCCAATTAGTTCATTCAACATCCGAGAAGCTTAACTAACTTCTTTCAAGTTCATTATATTTCCACCCAATCTTCATAGATATTCCGAAGTTCATGGTAGTTCAGAAAATAATTTTAAAAGAGGTCGTTCAATTTATGTAAGTTCTAATCAATTCATCTAAAAGCTGTAGAATATGTTATTGAATAATATAATATTTAAAAACGATTTCTGTAAAAATCAAAGATTTTTCGAACTTAATACGAATTGATTCCAAGATATCATCAGTTTCCCCCAGAAAACTGCCACAGTAAAATATATCCTCTCCCCCAGAAGTTAAGTCTGAATATTCCGAAGTCGTCAGTAAACCTGCCAAACCAACCTGTTTCTATACACCAGCCTTCTCTAAACTTTATCTGTAAAGGGTGTCCACGATGAAATTGCCACACACAAAATTGATTCGCAAAATTCGAGTTTTCATCCGATTGCCATCAAATTTTCAGGGATTGAGAAATAATTATTAAACTTCATTTTACCATTTTATTCGTATTTTATTTACAGTCCATACGCGAATGCCCACACCTTGGCCTTAACCCCGGCCATAAGATTCTGCACAACCTGTGAATCAACCGTTTTTTGCATGTAAACCCATACTTTCTTCAGTTCCTCGACTGTCTTCACTACCTTAGGTCGTTTAAGAAGGTGCTGCTTCATAATCGCTCAGTACTTCTCGATGGGGCGGAGCTCCGGAGTGTTGGGAGGGTTGAACATTTTCGGCACGAAATTGACCTTATTGTCCGCATACCACTTCAGCACGTCCTTGGAGTAGTGGTACGAGGCCAAATCCGGCCAGAAGATTGTTGGGACGTTGTGGGCCTTCAGGAGAGGAAGCAGCCGCTTCTGGAGGCACTCTTTATGTACACCTGTCCGTTCATCGTGTCCTGGGTCACGAAAGGTGCACTCCGCTTCCCGCACGTGCAGATGGCTTGCCAAACCAGGAATTTCTTCGCAAATTTGGACATCTTCTGAGTGCGGACATGCTCCGGAACGCTGAACTTATCCTTGGCCGTGAAAAACAGGTTGCCGGGGATCTGTTTGAAGTCGGCCTTCACATATGTTTCGTCGTCCATGATGCAGCATTCAACTTTCGTCAGCATGTTGAGGTACAACTTCCTGGCACGGGTTTTGGCGGACTTGTTCTGCTTCTCGTCGCGATTAGGGGCCTTTTGTACCTTGAACGTTCGAAGCCCAGCCTTAGTTTTGGCCTTCTGGACAAAACTTCGGCTTAGGTGCAGCTTCTAGTTACATCCCGAACGGAGGCGTTCGGATTTCGGTTGAAGGCCCCAACTACGCGGTTGTGATTTTTGGTGTTGTACGGAATACTTTTTCCTTCACTTCTGGGCTTCCGATCGGTGGTCAACTGTTCCTCGAACCGCTTAATCACTCGCGACACCGTGGAATTCGCGATTCCCAACGTTTTAGCGATGGAACGATGCGAGAGATCCTTGTTCTCGTGATGAATGCGCAAGATTTTCTCACGCACGAGCTGTTCTTTCGACTCCATTTCCGCGAGTTTTGATCACAGGACTTTAAAACTTGCAGGATGTAAATAATGCACTATGAACTAAATCCACCCAAATTGTCATTAAATTCTACCCAACGGTCAAAAAGTCAGAGCAATTTCTCATAGCAGCGGCAATTCCATCGTGGACATCTTCGCGAGCTATCCGCGGCGTGAGCAACCACGGCCAATCCATCAACGAACCGATTGTTCCCTATGAAGACTTTATAACTTTTGATTTCCAAGCTATCGAAAGGAATCTGCCACCAAATTACCAAATGAGTCGTCAAATCTACAAATAACAGTTACAAATCCGAAACCTCTCATTTCGGAACTAGTCAGCGCTTTCCGGAAAATACATTGGCTGTGTAAACACGTCGAAAAGAACCATTCGATATCCAGGAATGAAACGGAAGAGGCAATTCACTTTAATCGGGACCAACTTGAGGCAATTATCAGCATCCGAGGCGTGCGTTTTCCATTTTCTGTCCGGCGCCAGCACTCACCCGCACCAAACACGGCTACTTTTGGCCCATAAATATATCTCAGAATACGATAAAAAGTGAGTTTTTTGTTTAGTAAACTCTGAAATTTTACTCATTAATTGGTATTATCAAGTAGCGTGTATTTTTCTTGATCCAAATTGCTGCAATAATAGATCAAAAAAATTACCAGATTTATAATGATGCAAAATAGATCCGATATGAAACAAAAGTAACAACAGAGCTGCAGCGATGTTTAGTCTAAAAAATAAATACAAACCGTGGTTTGGACCACTGTTGAAGATGCTCTAAGACAAAATCCGGACTTTTGTATAAAACGATCCTTTGTCTCTGCATTTTTCTGTCAACGAATTGAGATGAAATTTCAGCTATTGTCTAGAAAGAATCTGAATTTTCATCTGTATGAAATCCATAATTTTTCATTCAATTCTCCAAAAGTTATGCAAGCACAGCTTATGATAACAACATTAAGACCATCTCTTTGAATTCTATTGCTACAGATCAACATATATTTGAATTATAATTTATAGAATACTCAAAAGATTTATAGGTTGGACACGTACATCTATCTATCCATCTATCGATTATCTATCTTTATGGATGGGGGGGGTTTTGGTGCCGCGGATGGTTCTTGCGATGGTTAGAGACCCCTCCCTTCTCTGAAAAGGGTGGGAGGAGGGATTGGGGGTGGCTTTCATCCAAATGAAACACAAATTTCTGCATAACTCGGGCACTTGTCGGGATCAGAGGCAACCAAATCTCTAAATTTCTGCAGCAGTATATGGGGAGTTTTTGAGGCAAAAATGTTTCTATCGTACTTGAGACCGCTCCCCTGCAAAGGAGAGGCTCTCATACTAATGAAACAGAAGATTCTGCATAACTCAAGAACTAATCGAACAAATGAAACCAAATTTGCCATGTGGGGTTCTCTGAAGGCAAGAAATGATTCTACAGTGGTTCAAGACCCTTAGCTCTCTGAAAGTGAGGGGGAGGGTGGAGGGGCTCTGATACAAATGTAACGCAAATTTCTGCATAGCTCGAAAACTAATCAAGTAAATGGAACCAAATTTAGAGCAGGTAGAAGTTTTGAAGACAAAAACATGTTTCTAAGGGTGACTCGTTACCCTCTTTCTGAAAGGGGGACTCCATACAAATGAAACATATTTTTTCGCATAACTCGAGAGCCAATGAAGCAAATGAAACCAAATATGGCATGTGGAGGTTTTGGAGGCAAGAAATGTTTCTTGTCAGTTCAAGACTCCTCCTCTTGAAGGGCGGGGAGCAGGAGGAAAAACAAATGAAACACAAATTTCTGCCTAACTCGAGAACCAATCAAGCAAATGAAACCACATTTAGCATATGGAGGATTTTGGAGGCAGGATTTCTATACATAAAAATATATTTCGTCTGTCTGTCTGTCTATCACTCGGAAAGTTATGAACTGATCGGCGTGAAAATTTGTATGCAGGAGATCTTGGGGCTGGAGGGGGAGCTCTCATACAAATGAAACACAAATTTCTGGATAACTCGAGAACCAATCAAGCAAAGGGAACCAAATTTGCATGTGGTGGATTTTGAAAGCAACGATTGTATAGCATCGTACACAATCCCACTATCGTATCGTACAAGGCACCGTACTGCCGTCGAGACCGTTACAGTCGGTGCTGATTGCGTATCGGGAGCGTGAAGCAGCAGTATCAGCAGTGGTCCAAGAATTGTTTCTGCAGATGCTAGCTCGGACAAAGGATCGCAGTGCGTTGCTGTTTCCGTACCGAAATTCACCTGAGCTTCCGATAAGTACCATGGTGTCTGATGTGGCGATATTGGGAGCTGCCTGCTCTCCAGCGCATTCGCAGTATGTAGAACAGTGGACGTCTTGCGACAGAGCTCGCGACGGTGATGAAATCTAGGTAGTAGACGAATTTGTGTACCTGCGCTCATTGGTGATCGCCAATAACGACACCAGCAGAGAAATACAAAGGCGCATTATAGCTGGCAATCGTGCCTACTTTGGACCTGAAGGACGCTAAGATCGAACAAATTTCGCCGAACCACAAAGTTGACCATTTACAAGACATTAATTAGACCGGTAGTTCTCCTTACGACCACAAAACATGGACATTGCTAGTGGAGGACCAACGCGCCCCTTGGAGTCTTTGAACGGAAGGTGCTGCGTACCATCTACGGTGGAGTGCAGATCGAAGACGAAACGTGGAGTAGGCGAATGAACCACGAATTGCATCAGTTGCCGGGAGAATCGGTCGGCTACGCATGGGCTGGGCGTACGAATGTCGGACGACAGGCTTGTGAAAATGGTTCTCAAAAACGAACCGACAGGTACAAGAAGAAGAGGCGCGCAACGAGCAAGGTGGATCGATCAAGTAGAAGACGACCTGCGGACTCTCCGCAGACAACGAGGCCATGGACCGAATACAATGGAGACAACTTCTGTGCACAGCAGAGGCCTCACCGGCCTTGATCTGATTGGTAAGGCAAGTAAGACCGAGTGCAGATAGGGATACTCTTGTTTCGTCGAAAACAAAGCTCGCGTCGCTTCGAGAGCATTCGATTCCACGATAAGAATTGAAGCCTGCGTTGCTGGAAGTTCGCCAACGTAGAATAATTTGAGAAACCCCAGGCTTAAGGTGAAGAAAACATTTTTCTGAAGTGACTCATCAACGTTTTGTTCGTGGATCTAGTCGGATGCAGCCGGTACCGCCAGTTCGTGGCGTTCAGAGTCGACGAAATATTAAGTCTTTCGAGCAACGATGAATGGCAGTGGGTTTCGAGACAAAGGTCAACGTTGCAGATGAAGCCACCAAGTGGGGAAAGGATCTGTCATGTAACGTGGATAGCCGGTGGTTTCAGGGCTGATCTTCCTCTCCAACGAACCAGATAGGTCGATGAATCCAGAGGAAGGTGTGGATGAGAGCAACAAGGAGCTGCGAGAGGCGTTCGCATTCAGCCATCTCGATCATCGAGTCGACCTTTATTTTGCTCGACAGATCAATTTTGCTATTACAGATGTTGAGATCGACAAAATCGTAGCAAGCCGTGCTTTGAAAATGACGTGTTTTGCTTTTGCTGCGTTATTTTAGCGGAAATAAAATTAAAAATTATTTCTTTTTTAAACTAAAGTAAATGGTGAAATTATAGTTTTCCGAGTGTTTTGCGTAGGACGTTGTGAATGGAATCTCTCTCTTAGTGTGTTATGGTCGTTCTTTAAATGGATTGTGCGTCGGTAGTTTCCCCCCCCCATTTTTTGATTTTAGTGATCCGGACGAGCCTTCCAGCATCAGACATTGGTGAGGTCGTTTTATATTATCAAAAATATACCTCAACTATATATACGCCAGGATCAAGAATGTCCATTTTTGATTCTGAAGTGTGCAAACTCTTCACATGTCCATTTGATTTGGAAGATTTTCATGCGGGCTTATTGTATATGAAGATGACCTCAGAATGAACGTGTATGAACAGGCATTCTTGAAATGGGTCGTTGGATTTTCAATAGAGCTGTCACCTTCAATCTCCAGGGCTAAAAATGTGTGCACATTGTGAATACATATAAATTACTGAAGAAAAGCACACAAGCTTCTTCCATAAAAGCACTGTTGGTCGAGATCGACAAAATTTTGTCGAGTTGTTCGACTCAATCGATCGATCGGAAACTAGTGACTGACAATTTTGTTTTTAAAGTACTTTGAACCTCATTACATGTAAGTACATTTCAACTTGGGATTAGTAAATCGAGCCAGGAGTTAAGTGGTTTATGAAATTAGTCCTGGATTTTTTTTGTTCTTATTGAACTACTATTCCATATAATTCAGGGCCAAACTTTTCGACGTTCAAGATCATATTCCCAGACGTTGAGGAGAGAACTTCCTTATAATTCAGGAGAGGACTTCTCAGAGCTTCAGGAAGAAGTTTATGGACAGGACTACTTAGATGTTTGGAACATCCCAGAGGTTTTTAAGTTTTCCCATAAATTCAAGATGAACTTCCCAGAAATCTCAAAAATTTGGAACATTCCAGAAGTTTTGGAGTTTTCCAGAAATCCAGGAAAACATAATTTCCCGAAGTTCAAGAAAAAAATAACTAGGGAGGGCACTATCTCAAATATCTCAAAAATCCGAAACAAACTTCCACAAAGCTCGGAACGTCCTAGAAATTCAGGAGAGCATTTCTCTGAAGTTCAGGAAATGACTTCTAGAATTCCAGAAGAAACTTCCCAAATGTTCAGTTGGAACTTCCTAGCAATGTTAGAGAGCATTCCCGGAAAATCAAAATAAAAAAAATCAAAATTTCTCAAAGTTCTACAAATTTATGGAGATACCTCTTCAAATAACAGAAAGAAACTATCAAAAAAAGTGGGTACTTCCTAGTAGGTTGAACAAGGTTTTTCAGGAGCAAACTTCTTTGAAGTTCAGGAACAAACTCTCTCCGAAATTCAGGAACATACTTCCCGAAAGTTCAGAAGAGGGCTTCTTGGAAGTTCAGGAAGAAACTTCCAAAAATTAAGGGAATTTTCCTAGGAAATTTAGCGAGGACTTTCCCAATGCTTCGGTGAAATTTTCATGAAGTTCAGGATGGGACTTACCGGATGATTAAATTGAATAAACTCAGGAAAACTTCCCAGAGTTTCAGGAAAAAAACTCATCTGAAAGGACACTGCATTAGAGGACTAAATTCGTGCATGGATTCCTCAACAATTTCAAGATACTTTTCTGAAGTTCAGGAGAGGACTTTCCAGAAGTTCCGAAGGAAATTTCCCAGAAGCTTAGAGGGAACTACTCATAAGTGCTAGGAGCTCTCCTGAAGTTCAGAATGAGGATTTCTCGAAGTTCAGGATACCCCAGAAGTTCAGGTAGATACTTCTGAGAAAAACTGGAAGAAACCAGGTGGTTCTTTCTAGTAGTTAAAGCAGGATTCTTTCTCAGAAATTCAGGAAACTTCCCGAAGTACAGAAGGAAACTTCCTGAGGTTTCAAAGAGGACTTCTCAGAACTTCAGGAACAAACTTCCAACAAATTTGAGGATACATTTAACTAATCATGTTTTTTTGTTGTTGCATGAAGCATGTAATCAATTATAATAAAAAGGAATATTTCCAATTTTCGAATATTATAATTTTAAAAAAAAATTTGAGAAGATTTTTTTAAGAAATTATTGAGAGAACTTTTCCGAAATTTTGAAGAAATTCTTCTCGCATTTCAGGATACCAGAAGTTTAAACAGTAACTAATTAAAGGAAAATCTTGCCAACTGTTCCTGGAAGGTTAGGTTGGAAGGAAGGAAGGTTAGGTTAGGCAATTCTGTTTAAGAGATTTGATCGGTACGAAAACTTTCTTGAAGTTTAGCAGAGAAGTACAAAAAAAATTTGAAGAAGTTTATCGATGTATCAAAAAGTTTCGAGAATTCTTCCAAAATTCTGAGAATTCTCCAGACATTAAAAAAATCCTCATTTCTGAAAAAATCCACCTAGGTACCAGAAGCTTAGGAAAAAGATTGAATGCTTTACCAGAAGGTCAGAGACCTTCGAGATAAAATCAAGTTGTTTGACTCGATTTCTATGATTAACCCCGAAAATTTTGTATCAAGAACCACTGAAACCACCAAATTGTCCAAATTTACGTCATCACGGTATCTGAAGAGTTTATACAAACTCTAAATAACTACCGAATAACTATGTTTGGATTTCGTGAAATAATAGATCATGAATCTGAAATTAAAAATAACATCATACAATTGAAATATAATGCGAAATTAGTGTTCTACTTTAGTTTTGAGGTGTCCGGAGTATTGTGAATACAGACCTTATGTAGAATTATTACAGACGGGATAGTTGTTTAAGTGTTGCGTAGGCTGCAAATGGTGAGTTGGGAACTGTTGTACTTCTGACATCAGTGTTGAAATTTTTGTAGTGTTGAAATTTTTCAAAATGTCATTGAAATATTACATTATATTATAATTCAGGGCTTTCTTCAAATAAGCTGCCATTACTGAGAGTCAAAGAATTTTTTAATCTTGTTTTGTAAATTACACTAATATTTTTATTATTCAGACAACCTCATTGGGACACTGTTCTTTAATTGCGATTTGAAGTATTTTCGAGAAGTTATTAATTAATATGTGCACAAATATCAATTTCAAAGATGATTCAGAAGAGGAGTTATTATCAACTAACTTATGCGTGACGATACTGAAACTATTGACAGCATAATTTCTTTTAACATTTAACACTTAAAGTTTGCTGTATTGATGTGCTGTAATCTATCTCAGTTCAACGATTTTATTTCGAAGTTCATTTGACCTTCTGGTACAGCTTTAAACTTTTTTATTGCTTCTAGTACCCTAAGTGTGAGATTTTTATCAGAATTGAGGATCAAATCTCTCAAACGATGAAAACCAAGGAATTATAACTCCGACATGAGTTTGTGTCCTAGCTCATAGTAAGATGTGAACGTTAGGGAAGATGGTGTTTACCTGATTTGAATATGGTGTCATGAGCAGTGAATATCGTTATGATCATATGATTTATCATCATATGATCACATGATTTTTGCATAGACTGCTTCATCGATTCGTTAGTGATTATCTCTTGGATTGCAGGAAAGCTCCTTCCTGAGTTTCTACAGAAGTTAAAAGAAAAATACAAAAATTCTGAGAAGTTTAGTCCAAAACTATTGGCTCCTCGTCAATTTCTTAGCAGTCACATTAGGTGTTCTTGGAAATCTACATCTCACAACCCAACCTCACCTAACAGAAACATTTGGTAATTTTTTTTTTCCTGAACATAGTTACTTTATAAACTTCTGATTAGTCTCAACCTGAACTGCGAAGAAAATTTCTCCAAAATTTGGGGATAGTTCTCTTCAGAATTTCTTAGAAAATCTTCTTAATTTTGCTGCAAGTTTCTTCTTGTACTCTTGAGAAGTTCTCTTCTGAACTTCAGGGAAGTTTTCTCCTGAGCTTCGGGAATGTTTGCTCCTGAATTTCTGAGTAATTCATGCTTGAACAATAAGGAGGTACCCCCTATGTTTCTGGAAAGTTTCTTCCTGTTTTTCTCAGAAGTTTCTACTTGAACTTTTGGAAATTCTTGAACTCTCAGAAAACCTCATTCTGAAGATCTGGAATGTTCAATTATTAACTTCAGAAAAGCTCTTTAGCACTTCTGGGTAGTTCCACTGAAACTGTTAGGATGTTGCCTTCGAAACTTCTCGGAAGTTTTGCTCTGAATTCCTGATTTCCTAGAAATCCTTTCTGGAACTTAAACGTAATACTCTTTCTGTCAAGTTTCTTCCTGAAATTCGGGAAATGTTTTTCCTGAACTTATTCTTTCTAAACTTTTGATAAGTCCATGATCAAATCGGAAAATTCTAACTGAACTTCTGAAAGCCTCTCCAGAATTTTCCCTACATTTGTTCCGAAATCCTCACTCTAAAGCTCTGAAACATGCCTCTTCCGAATTTCGGTAAAATTTTCTAGCATTTCTGAGTAGTCTCCTACTAATCTTTGGGATTTTTTTTTTTTGGAATCCTTGAGAAGTTCTATACCAAACTTCAAAAAGTTCTCTCTTGAAGTTTGACGCACTGTCCTGAGCTTTGTGGAAGTTTGTTTATGATATTTTGAAAAATTATAGCTTAATCCTCCTTGTTTCTTTTTCTTCCCGGAACCTCCAGGGAAATTTTTCCTCACCTTCCGGCATCGCAATTTTTTTAAGAACTCCAGAATCTCCAGTTCCAAAGTGCCCAAACTTCTGACTTCTTTCCTGTTTCGAGGAAGTTCTCTCCTAAACTCCGAGAAGTATAATTTTAAACTTTGACGATGTTGGTCCTAATCCTTTTGGATATTCCTGCCTGAATCCTCTATCAACTGATCCTACACTTCCAGAAAAGTTTCTGCCCGATCTTTGTATAAGTTTTTTAATTCGAGAAAAGTCTCCGCCTGAAGTCTCTGGGAGTTCCGGATTCTGATTTGCATGCGCCCCAAACTCTGGGTATTATTTTGCTGTACCTCTACGATCATAGGTCAGAATTCCCATTCTAACAATACACTTTCTGATATTGACTGCAACTTCTCGGGATCCCGCAACCTCCTGACCTCAATTCACATGAAATATCCCATTAATTTCTGCCAAATCTAGTATTCCCTTATATGCATTGTAACGCAGAGTATCTCAATGTCTTCTTTTATCTGCGTATGCTTAAAAATCCTCTCATAGTGACGCCATGACAAATCTTTAATTTATTTAGTAAACTGCAAGCCAACTAAAATATACCGACAAGAACAATGATTGATTTCTCTGTTGTTACCAGCGTCCCATTCATAAAATCAGTTAAAAATAGATACTTTCCTGCGACAGCATACCGTCAGTCCATAAACAGCCATTCTCCCGAGTACCGATACGGTATATATGGAAGGAACTAAATCTGACTTCCCATTTCCAGCTTGTTCAAATAGTGCCACTGAATTTGCATTTATCTCGTTATAATACATAAAGATAATATCCAAATCGTCAAAATGGCTGAAATTCCACTTCACTACACTCAGTTAATAGGCATCTCCATAACGCCTGATATTTCCTGCCAAACTACGAAGGAGGCTGCAGAATAAGATCCATGGCCACCTTCTACGCCATGCCGCCGGGCCTGGCACTGCACTGGTGTCACACTGATACGTTAATTCATCTTGGCTCATCGGGCTCCGCTGACTTCAAATAACAGAGTTAACTGCCGAAAATCACGGAATGACTACTGAGCGTACTCGGGGCGACGCCACGAAACACACTCCGTTCTGTTCCCGCGCAAAACGAAATAGTGGACAAACATCATCTATGAAATATTACGACACATCAGGACACGGCCTTTCAGTGCTGATCAACATCAGAAATCCACCACACACTGTCATCAGGATACAGCCCATCCCACAATGCCATTTATCATCCTGTTTTCAGATACTTCCAAAGAAACTTACGTTCAGCGCTGCACGTTGCACGTTTCACGGCGAATTTAATCAAACGAAGATCGATGTAATGGAATTCCGGCCCAGTTGGAAATGAGAAAGGAAGATTTATCTAAATATCTTGTTTCGAAGAAGGCCAACGCAGCAAGGCTAGACGACAGTGTGGTACCATTTTAAAATGTCAGCCTTATCTGAAGAAGATCGAAGGATTAAATCTGGAATAACGTAGCTAATGATCAGTTCCATTACTAATAAAGATCCTCCACTAATTAATATATATCAAAATCTAGAGAAGGATTTTCGCTGTTAGTCGTGTACTGCGTTTTAACGTTTATTTGGGATAGTATCTTCGCGGTCGTTACTGCTAAATGATCTTAGGGATATAATGATTTTTCCCGATGAGTTCCGCCATTTATACGTCAAAGTAGTTCTCAATAAAGGATCGCGTTACCTATATCACGTAGTGAAAATGATTTACATTGCCGAAAAAAAACTGCCTACAGTTCAATCGCTTGTTTTAGCATTCAATTTATATGTAATATTAGCATGCATTTTAACCTTTATAAAAGGAGAAAATCCAAACAATTAGCCTTGGCCCATAACACATCATCGGAGAAGCCAGAGTTCTCCTGTCACTATATTAGGCAAACGGCCATTAAATTTACTTCAAATTCGAGTAATTTTGATTCTCTCATAAAGTGGAGTCATTTTAAATTTATCAATGTTGAGGGAGATCAGAGTTCATTTCACAGAAAAAATAATTAATTTTAACAGCATGAGCGTAAATTTCTCGTTGCCAAATGAGCGTAACGATATTGTTCTGCAATATATTTCATACAACAGGCTCGATTTAGCGTTTTCTCTGGCTTAGCCTACATGAAATATCCCATTATTTTCGCCAATCATATCTCATGCGTATTAGATAACGCAGAAAATTCCAGCGTTCTTTCATCTGTGTTACATTGCCGAATTATAAATATATGATACCTCTAACGAGCGATCTGTTATTCTTGCATTCTTCAAATGATGCTGCTCGAATGTATAACAAAATGTTAAAGGAGTGTTAGTGCATTCGCTTATCCACAAACTTTCTTCAAATTGTTGAAAAACCGATATTTATTCATAGTTGTACCAACTTTATTCGTACGAGGTTACTTGACCATAATGAAGACCGGATGAAATTTAAGTTATCTTCACGACTGATACTTGGATCTTATCAAGTTCCGGACAAGGCTGCACGTACTTTGACGCTTTTTTCGATAAATTTTGAACTCGATAATAGCTGCTCCACATCTTCTGGCACTTCACGTTCAGGCCTGATGTCGGCACGGCGGATTGCCAACGAAATTCATAATTTTCACAGTTACTGAGAGCGGGTTTTGGCATAGTGAAGGCCGACGTTAATCAATAAAATAGTGATTTTTCTTCGTAATACGTTTATAGAGTACACTTCTGGAGACGATATTTCATGAGCGGTTAGTGTAAAATGGTTGATTTCAACCACAGTGAACATATTGCGAGCCATACCAGTACGCGACTATTTCGACAGTGTTTTCAACGAGTGGACTCCGGGAAGTGGCCTTTGAGTCTCCTTTACATGTCCATCGTCCATCAAAACGCAAATACTCTGCCTCTGCTGCTGCTCGCTCTTCTTAATTTACTTCGAGATTTCTCTACTTGCAGTCGCCAGGTGGGCTGCCTTTGATATGCTGATCACTGACACTGCCCAGCGGCCAAATCATGAATTGACATTGACGCCATGATTAGAAATACCACTTCTGCCTCCAGCTCGGTTTGACCGGGCTTCAGGCCTCATCCAAGCTTCTTTGTTGATGATGGTTTAACACTGCATGCTTCGCTTCGCCATCGCATTTACAGTAATAATTCTCTCATGTCCAGGTGAACCTTAATTTTCACTTCCAATCATGTTTTTAATACTTTGAAAACGCAGAATTGAATCATATCGTTACAAGTAAACAAGAAGCTGACAGTCAATGCATTACATGCAGTACCAGAGCATAAAATGACACACAAATTGATGTTACAACGCAAATGCAGCGTATTTAACTTATATCTGATTAATTTCCTTATCGTTGATGGGAGTAAGTCAAGGTGAGAGTGTTACATCTTCGCACACTTGTCAGGCAACAAACTTGCTCATAACAGCGACAGAAAAATCTGTCATGCCACAGTAACATTGACTACGATGGCAACATCGTTTTCTATCAGCAACATAAACAAAGAGGCATTTCAGCGCCGCTGCCGAAAATACTGATCTGAGTAATTCCAAATCTTCTGTGATAGATTCCACCTGGTTCGTATAAAATCAAATATATCAGCCTTGGGTTTGTAATGGCAGCCTTAACGGTTACAAAGATGGATGTATTCAACCATACACTGAACCTTTTGAAGGTAAACATACATCTTGAGGTGGTCTAGTGTTTTAGGTCATCTCATTGTTTGAGTTCATTACTAGATCTTCAGTTGTAACTGTTTGTCTGCCATACAAATTTCCAGTGATATTCAATAAAGTGTCTACTGAATCTTTGGTGCACAACTGATTCATGCACAATCAAAAGAAATCCTGGAGTCTGAACTTGTGTCAACAAGTAACGGTAGTTTCGTTGGCGTTTCAATTTGTTTATTAGCGTTTCATTACCCTCTGAAAGGTCAACCGAGATTTATTATTTATATTCTCTGGGATGCCTATATATTGTAATGGCAGAGTACGGGAATGGAACATTGATTGATGGAACGGCATATGGCAGAACGACATCATGAGATAAACTGAGACAGCTCTAGCGCTTCAACCTGTCCTCTGAGATGTTCTATATTCACGTTGGAGCTTCTGTATAGGATCCGAAATTCTGACCCGCTTTAGGCTATTACAAATTCTATGATATATGCATTCACCATCTTCCGGAAGGTCAACCAATACAGATACCTGTAATGTTTATCAGCCAAATTATTAGGTTCGAGAACTGCAGGATTTATAATTATCGATGCCTGTCAGATTATCAGCGGCTTTGCATTATCATGGGACTAGTTCCATACAATTCCGCAAGCCAGCCAGATGGATCACTGAATTGGGTTACTGATTACAAACTAAACCATCGATGTGATTCATCCTGAAATGAAAAATTTAATATGTCGAATAAACTACGATTTTCGATAGGCACTTGGTGCGATTTGTAGACTTCGCTCAATTGTACTGTAGTTTTCAGCTGCACCAGTCTTAGTAGCACACTTTATTACATAGCAAAGTTATTTTAACTGATGTAATAAGTGTGCTACTAGGGCAGTTACCTCTGCAGCTGAAAAACCACAATTACAATTGAGCGGGGGTCTACCAAATCGCACCAAGTGCCTATCGAAAATCATCAGTTTTGTTCGACATATTCAAACAAGACTTTTCAATTTCAGGATGAATCACATCAGTGGTTTTTGAAGTTTGTAATCAATAACCAATTGAGTGATCCATCTCCACAATGTTCCGAAAACATATTCTGCGAGAATTGTATGGGTTCAGTTACGCAGAATAATGCAAAAGCCGCTTGGTGTAATCTGGCAGAACCCCGACCAATTATAGATCCTAAATTCTGAACTCCCTAATAGTTTGGCTGAGCCAGAACATTACAGGTTATCCAATAATATTGGTTGACCTTCCAGAAGATGGTTGAATGCATATCGTAAATTTGTATAGCCTAAAAAGCTACAGTTAAAATTTCGGATCCTATGTTTCAAAGCTCCAGAACGGTGAATATAGAACATCTCCAGGACAGGTTGGAGGCCTTAGAACATCTCAGTTTATCTCATGATGTCGTTTGCCCTGCCATATACCATTCCAATATCAATCCAATGTTCCATTCCAATATACCATTACAATATAAGAACATCCCAAATTATCTCATAATGTCGGTTGACCTTTCAGAGGATTCAATGAACAGGGAAAACATATCGTAAATTAGTATAGCTGCAAAAGCTACCGTTACACTTGTTGACCCTAAGTTCTGAACTCCAGGACAATTTTGATTGACCCAGATTTTCTTATAGTGTCGGTTGACCCTTTAAAAGATTCAATGAACTTTATTGAATACATATCGCAAATTTGTATAGCTGAACAAGATACAGTTACAACTGAAGATCCTAAGTAATGAACTCAAGAACAGTTGGGATGACCTAAAACACCCCAGATTACCTCAAAATGTATGTTTACCTTCCAAAAGGTTCAGTGTACATGGTTGAATACATGCCGTAACTTTGTATAGCCGTTAAAGGTACCATTACAACTGTAAACCCTAAGGCCCTTTTTTCCCTGATATATTGATTTTATACAGGCATTTATCTTCAGGTGGAAGTCTATCCACAGAAAATTTTAGAATTACTCAGATCAGTATTTTTTTCGACAGCAACAGCTGAATGCCTCTTTTGTTTATGTTGCTGATAAAGCAATGTTGCCATCGGTAGTGTGTTGCAATAATGACAAGACGTTTTTTCTGTCGCTGTTAGATGAAAACAAGGTTGTTGCAACAAGTGTGCGAATCATAACACTTTCTCACAGCAACTTGTCTCTTTCCCATCAACGATAAGGAGTGTATCGAATATAAGTTATCCACATACATTTGCGTTGTACGCATGTATTTGTGATGGTTTTTTATGCTCTGAACACTGCATGCTGTGCGTTTGACTGTCAGCTTTCTTTTGTTTACTTGTTTGTGCGGTTCAAATTCTGCGTTTTCAAAATGTCGCGTATTGAAAAGGAAGTGAAAATTAAGGTTCTGGACACATGGCTAAGTGAGAAGGGTATTACTATGCGAAAAATGGCGAAGCGGTTTGGAATTCAGCATGCGAGTGTTAAAACCATCATCAATAAGTTTGGGGAACTCTATTCTTTGGATGAGCTACCAGGAAGAGGCAGAAAACCCGGTTCTTCCAAACCGAAACTGGAGCAGAAAGTGGTATTTCTAATCATGAAGAACAAATCAATGTCAATTCGTGATTTGGCCAAAAAAGCAGGAACGAGTGTCGGAATGATCCAGCGTATCAAGAGGCGAAACCACCTGAAGAACTACAAGAAGTAGAAAATCTCGAAACAAAGTGCAGAAAAGAAGAAGCGAGCAGCAACAAGGGCCCGGAAATTGTATTCGCGTCTTTTGCAGCGTCCGGATGCATGCGTTTTGATGGACGATGAGACCTATGTAAAGGAGGACTCAAAAACCCTTCCAGGTCCACAATACTTTACTGCCGTCGTTGGGGAGGATGTGAGCGATGCAGACAGGTCGATTCAAGTGCAGAAATTCGGTCGAAAGGTACTGGTATGGCGTGCAATATGTTCCTGTGGTTTGAAGTCAACCATTTTTTACACTACCAGCACTATAAATGCGGAAATCTATCGATATGAGTGTCTCCAGAAGAGATTGTTGCCTCTATATAAGAAGCATAGTACACATCCACTGTTTTGGCCGGATTTAGCGTCGGCTCACTATGCCAAAACCACTCTCAATTGGCTTGCGGAAAAGGGTATAGATTTCGTTGAGAAAAATATCAATCCACCAAATTACCCTCAGCTTCGACCCATCGAACGTTACTGGGCAATCGTGAAGAGGGTCTTCAAGAAGACTGGTAAGGCAGCTGGGAACATGCAGGAGTTCAAAAAAATTTTGGGCTCAAGCGTCCAAAAAATGCGATGCAACACTTGTCCGGAACTTGATAAAGAGCATTCGATCCAAAGTTCGAAAATTCGTGAAGGAATAACTTAAATTTCATCCGGTCTTCATTATGGTCAAGTTTAACCTCGTACAATAAAGGATCAATTTTTTGTATGAATAAAATATCGGTTTTCAACATAATTTGAAAGAAAGTTTTGTGGATAGCTTATTTTCGATACACTAACACTCCTTACAACATTTTGTTGTTATACATTCAAGAAACAGCATCTCGTTTTTGAAGAATGCAAGAATAACAGATCACTCGTTAGAGTTATCGTATATTTGTAGGTACAAACAGTAAATAACACAGATAAAAAGAAACACTGAATTTTCTGCGTTATCTAATGCACATAAAGGGAATGCTAGATTTGGCAGAAAATAATGGGATATTTCATGTAAATTTAAGCCAGATAACGCCTAAATCGAGCCTGTTGTATGAAATATTGCAAACAATATCGTTGTTTACGCTCATTTGGCTTGGAGTTACATGAGGGGAAATTTTACGCGCTTGTTAAAATTAATTATTTTTTTCTGTGAAATGAAACTCTGATCCCTCCAACATTTATTAAAATTTAAATGACTCCACTTTTGATGAAGGGAGTCAAAAATTACTCGAATTTGAGTAAATTTAATAGCCGTTTACCTAATACCAAAAAATCAAACAAGGCTCACAAGCTCTCCGATGATCATGTTATGAGGCCAAAGGCTGGGCTCTCTTCGGTTGTTTAGTTTTCTCTGCTTTATAAAAGGTTAAAATGCATGCCCATGTACATAAATTGAATACTAAACAACTTTGAACTGTAAATAGTTTTTTTTTCAGCAATGTACATCATTTTTCACTACAGTTATGCGGAGTCAAATTATTTTAACACGATCCTTTGTGAAACTACTTTGACGTATAGAAATGGCGAGTTTCATCGGAAAAAAAATCGTACGCCATATTAGATCATTGCTTGAGTAACGACCGCGGTCGTTGGATATGAAAAATACCTATCTTCGCTCCCAAATAAACATTCGCATACCAGTTACACGACTAGCAAGCACGAAAAATCCTTCTCTAAGATTTTATTATATATTAATTAGTGGAGGATCTTTATTAGTAGAAATAGGAAGAGGAACAGTCATTGCTTACGTTTATTCCAAATTTAATCAAAATTCCGATTCAAACTTCTTCAAATAAAACAACATTTGCAAGCGAAAATCATCTCAGCACTCCGTTGGTTCCTGTTTTCCTACACATCAAAATCATCCTAGCAAGCACTGCGTTGAGCCTTCTTCGAAAACAAAATAACTAGGTAAGTAAACCTTCCCAGAGTGCATTTCCAACCTAGACCGAAATTCCCCGGCCGGAGTCCTCGATTTGTTTGATTAAATTCACCGTGAAGCGTGCAAATTTCCAGCGTGCAGCTGGAAAACTTTGTATGGGCAGCCAGGATTTTATCGACAGGACAAGCTTTGGGGGAAGCAGCTACCAAACAGGATAATAAATAGCATTATTGGGATAGGCTTTGTATCCCTGATGACGACAACTTGGTGATGGTGGTGGTGGTGGTTCTGATGGTGATCAGCGCGTCGACCGAAAAGAAAAACCGTGTCCTACACGCCACGTTAGTGTGTCATCAATATTTCATAAATGATGTTTGTCTTTTTTATTTCGTTTTGCACCCGGGAACCAGAACGGAGTGTGTGGCATTAGAAAGATCGCCCCGGTGCATGTGCCGATTCGTTCCGTTGTTCCGTTGATTTTTCGGCAGTTGGCTTCTGTTGGTTGAAGTCAGCAGTCAGCAGTGAGGTAAGATGGATGGCGGCGACGAGGACATCGGTGTGACACCGGGTCTATTGGTGCCAAGCCGAGTCCGCACGGCGTAGAAGGTGATTAGAGATTATTATGGATCTTGTTCGCAGCCTCGCTCGCTCGTTCGGCGTTTGGCTTGGGGTGCGTTCTATGGGAAATATCAGGGCGAGATTTATGGAGTGCCTATTGGCTGAGGGATGAAGACAGACGCGGATGGCAGCGGAGATGGAGGAAATTGGATGGGTTCAGCCATTTTTATTTGATTTGGATGTGCGCTGCGTGACGGGTTATAACGAGTCATGCAAATTCGGTGCTTTGTTTGAACAAGCGCAAATGGGGGAAGTCGGAGGATTTGGTTCCTTCCCATGCCAGTGCCGTGTCGGTTTTCGGGAGGAAGCGGTCGTTAATCATGGCTGTTTATGGGCGGTGATTTAAATACTACTGTCCTGGAAATCTATATTTTTAACTGGTTTTAGCTGAAATGGTCCCGCTTGGATTTGGTAACTGAAAATAGAAGTCAATCATTGTTCTTGTCAGTATATTTTTGGACAAGCACGGTTTACTGGAAATGGAAATTAAGAAGATTTGCTCATGGCTTCACTTGGAAAGGATTTTTAAACATACACAGATAAAAAGAAACATTGAATTTTCTGCGTTTTTTAATGCATATAAAGGGAATGCTAGATTTGGCAGAAATTAATGGGATATTTCATGTAAATTGAGGTCAGAGGTTTGCAGGATCCCGAGAAGTTACGGTCAATATCCAGAAAGTTATTGTTAGAATTAGAATTCGACCTATATTCTTAGAGGTACAGAAAAATAATACCCAGAATTTAGGGCACTTGCTAGAAAATCCAGAAGGACTTCCCAGAGCTTCAGGTGGAGACTTTCTCGAATAAAAAACTTATACAAAGATCAGGCAGAAACTTTTCTGAAGTATGAGGATCAATTGTTAAAGGTTCAAGCAGGAATATCCAAAAAAAGTTAGGACCAAACATCGTCAAAGTTTAAAATTATACTTCTCAGAAGTTTAGGAGAGAACTTCCTCGAAAACCAGGAAAGAAGTTAGAAGTTTGGAACTTTGGAACTGGAGATTCTGGAGTTCTTCCAAAAAAATTGCGATGCGGAAGGTGAGGAAAAATTTCCCTGGAGTTCAGGAAGAAAAAAAAACAAGGAGGGATTAGCTATAATTTTTCAAAATATCATAAACAAACTTCCACAAAGCTCAGGACGGTACGTCAAACTTCAAGAGAGAACTTTTTTGAAGTTTAGTATAGAACTTCTCAAGGATTCCAAAAAAAAATCCCAAAAGATTAGTAGGAACTACTCAGAAATGCTAGAAAATTTTACCGAAATTCGGAAGAGCATGTTTCAGAGCTTTAGAATGAGGATTTCGAACAAATGTAAGGGAATTTATCTAGAAATTCTGGAGAGGGCTTTCCCGAAGTGTCGGTAAAATTTTCCTTATCAGGACTTATCAGAAGTTTAGAAAGAATAAGTTCAGGAAAAAACTTTCCCAAATCTCAGGAAGAAATTTATATGTAAGTTTCAAAAGGAATTTCTCAAAAAATTTGGAACTCAGGACAGGACTTCCGAGAAATTCCGAAGGAAACTTCCCAACAGTTAAGTTGGAACTACCCAGAAGTGCTAGAGAGCTTCCCTGAAATTAAGAATTAAACATTCCAGAATTTCAAAATGAGGTTTCTTCGGAGTTCAGAAAATTCCAGAAGTTCAAGTATATAGTTCTGAGAAAAACAAGAAGACACTTTCCAGAAACTTAGGGGGTACCTCTTTATTGTTTAAGAATAAATTGCTCAGAAATTCAGGAACAAACATTCCCGAAGTTCAGGAGAAAACTTCCCTGAGGTTTAGAAGAGGACTTCTCAAAAGTTCAAGAAGAAACTTCCAACAAATTTAAGAAGATTTCCAAGAAATTCTGGAGAGAGAGCTATCCCAAAGTAATCAGAAGTTTATAAAGTAAATCAGTTCAGGAAATGTTTCTGTTAGGTTAGGTTGGGTTATGAGATGTTAATTTCTCAGAACATCTGGAATGACTGCCAAGCAATTAATGAGTAAACTTACCAAAAGTTTTGGATCAAGCTTCTCAGAATTTTAGTATTTTTCTGTTATCTTCTGTAGATGATCAGGAAATAGCTTTCCTGAAATCCCAAGAATAATCACTAACGAACCGAATAAGCAGTCTATGCTAAAATAATTCATATGATCATAATGATATTCGTTACTAATGACACCATATTAAAATAAGTTAAACACCATCTTCCCTACCGTTCACATCTTACTATGAGCTAGGACACAAACTCATGTAGGAATTACAATTCCTTGGTTTTCATCACAATTCGTTTGAGAGATTTGATCCTCGATTCTGAAAAATTTCACACTTAGGATACTAGAAGCAATAAAAAAAGTTTAAAGACTTTACCAGAAGGTCAAAGAATTTCGAAATAAAATCGTTGACGTGAGATAGATTACTGCATATCAATTCATCAACCTTTAAATGTTAAATGTTTAAAGAAATAATGCTGTCATTAACTTCAGTATCGTCACGCATAAGTTAGTTGGTAATAACTAGATAATAACTCCTCTTCTGAATCATTTTTGATATTGTCCACATATTAATTAATAACTTCCTCGAAAAAACTTCAAATCGCAGCAGAACAGTGTCTCAATGAGGTTTTATGAATAACAAAAACATTAGTATTATTTACAAAACAAGAGTGAAAAATTCATTGTCAG
Source organism: Aedes japonicus (assembly GCA_034211315.2). Taxonomy (NCBI): domain Eukaryota; kingdom Metazoa; phylum Arthropoda; class Insecta; order Diptera; family Culicidae; genus Aedes; species Aedes japonicus. The sequence continues at coordinate 49,766 of JASCZW010007339.1, forward strand.
TAATGGCAGCTATATTCAAGAAGGCCCTGAACTAAGGTATAGTGTAATATTTCAATGACATTTTGAAACATTTCAACACTACAAAAATTTCAACACTGATGTCAGAAGTACAACAGTTCCCAACTCACCATTTGCAGCCTACGCAACACTTAAACAACTATCCCGTCTGTAATAATTCTACATAAGGTCTGTATTCACAATACTCCGGACACCTCAAAACTAAAGTAGAACACTAATTTCGCATTATATTTCAATTGTATGATGTTATTTTTAATTTCAGATTCATGATCTATTATTTCACGAAATCCAAACATAGTTATTCGGTAGTTATTTAGAGTTTGTATAAACTCTTCAGATACCGTGATGACGTAAATTTGGACAATTTGGTGGTTTAGTGGTTCTTGATACAAAATTTTGGGGTTAATCATAGAAATCGAGTCAAACAACTTGATTTTATCCCGAAGGTCTCTGACCTTCTGGTAAAGCATTCAATCTTTTTCCTAAGCTTCTGGTACCCTAAGTGGGATTTTTTTCAGAAATGAGGATTTTTTTTAATGTCTGGAGAATTCTCAGAATTTTGGAAGAATTCTCGAAACTTTTTTGATACATCGATAAACTTCTTCAAATTTTTTTTTGTACTTCTCTGCTAAACTTCAAGAAAGTTTTCGTACCGATCAAATCTCTTAAACGAGGTGCCCCAACCTAACCTTCCTTCCTTCCAACCTAACCTTCCAGGAACAGTTGGCAAGATTTTTCCTTTAATTAGTTACTGTTTAAACTTCTGGTATCCTGAAATGCGAGGAAAATTTCTTCAAAATTTCGGAAAAGTTCTCTCAATAATTTCTTAAAAAATCTTCTCAAATTTTTTTTTAAAATTATAATATTCGAAAATTGGAAATATTCCTTTTTATTATAATTGATTACATGCTTCATGCAACAACAAAAAAACATGATTAGTTAAATGTATCCTCAAATTTGTTGGAAGTTTGTTCCTGAAGTTCTGAGAAGTCCTCTTCGAAACCTCAGGGAAGTTTCCTTCTGTACTTCGGGGAAGTTTCCTGAATTTCTGAGAAAAATCCTGCTTTAACTACTAGAAAGAACCACCTGGTTTCTTCCAGTTTTTCTCAAAAGTATCTACCTGAACTTCTGGGGTATCCTGAACTTCGAGAAATCCTCATTCTGAACTTCAGGAGAGCTCTCTAGCACTTATGAGTAGTTCCCTCTAAGCTTCTGGGAAATTTCCTTCGGAACTTCTGGAAAGTCCTCTCCTGAACTTCAGAAAAGTATCTTGAAATTGTTGAGGAATCCATACACGAATTTAGTCCTCTAATGCAGTGTCCTTTCAGATGAGTTTTTTTTCCTGAAACTCTGGGAAGTTTTTTCCTGAGTTTATTCAATTTAATCATCCGGTAAGTCCCATCCTGAACTTCGCAGAAAATTTCACCGAAACATTGGGAAAGTCCTCGCTAGAATTTCTAGGAAAATTCCCTTAATTTTTTGGAAGTTTCTTCCTGAACTTCCAAGAAGCCCTCTTCTGAACTTTCGGGAAGTATGTTCCTGAATTTCGGAGAAGTTTGTTCCTGAACTTCAAAGAAGTTTGCTCCTGAGAAAACCTTGTTCAACCTACTAGGAAGTACCCACTTTTTTTGATAGTTTCTTTCTGTTATTTGAAGAGGTATCTCCATAAATTTGTAGAACTTTGAGAAATTTTGATTTTTTTTTATTTTGATTTTCGGGAATGCTCTCTAACATTGCTAGGAAGTTCCAACTGAACATTTGGGAAGTTTCTTCTGGAATTCTAAGGAAGTCATTTCCTGAACTTCAGAGAAATGCTCTCCTGAATTTCTAGGACGTTCCGAGCTTTGTGGAAGTTTGTTTCGGATTTTTGAGATATTTGAGATAGTGCCCTCCCTAGTTATTTTTTTCTTGAACTTCGGGAAATTATGTTTTCCTGGATTTCTGGGAAAACTCCAAAACTTCTGGAATGTTCCAAATTTTTGAGATTTCTGGGAAGTTCATCTTGAATTTATGGGAAAACTTAAAAACCTCTGGGATGTTCCAAACTTCTAAGTAGTCCTGTCCCATAAACTTCTTCCTGAAGCTCTGAGAAGTCCTCTCCTGAATTATAAGGAAGTTCTCTCCTCAACGTCTGGGAGATATGATCTTGAACGTCGAAAAAGTTTGGCCCTGAATTATATGGAATAGTAGTTCAATAAGAACAAAAAAAATCCAGGACTAATTTCATAAACCACTTAACTCCTGGCTCGATTTACTAATCCCAAGTTGAAATGTACTTAAGTAATGAGGTTCAAAGTACTTTAAAAACAAAATTGTCAGTCACTAGTTTCCGATCGATCGATTGAGTCGAACAACTCGACAAAATTTTGTCGATCTCGACCGGCAGTGCTTTTATGGAAGAAGCTTGTGTGCTTTTCTTCAGTAATTTATATGTATTCACAATGTGCACACATTTTTAGCCCTGGAGATTGAAGGTGACAGCTCTATTGAAAATCCAACGACCCATTTCAAGAATGCCTGTTCATACACGTTCATTCTGAGGTCATCTTCATATACAATAAGCCCCGCATGAAAATCTTCACAAATCAAATGGACATGTGAAGAGTTTGCACACTTCCAGAATCAAAAATGGACATTCTTGATCCTGGCGTATATATAGTTGAGGTATATTTTTGATAATATAAAACGACCTCACCAATGTCTGATGCTGGAAGGCTCGTCCGGATCACTAAAATCAAAAAATGGGGGGGGGGGAAACTACCGACGCACAATCCATTTAAAGAACGACCATAACACACTAAGAGAGAGATTCCATTCACAACGTCCTACGCAAAACACTCGGAAAACTATAATTTCACCATTTACTTTAGTTTAAAAAAGAAATAATTTTTAATTTTATTTCCGCTAAAATAACGCAGCAAAAGCAAAACACGTCATTTTCAAAGCACGGCTTGCTACGATTTTGTCGATCTCAACATCTGTAATAGCAAAATTGATCTGTCGAGCAAAATAAAGGTCGACTCGATGATCGAGATGGCTGAATGCGAACGCCTCTCGCAGCTCCTTGTTACTTTCATCCACACCTTCCTCTGGATTCATCGACCTATCTAGTTCGTTGGAGAGGAAGTCAGGCCCTTGAAACCACCGGCTATCCACATTACATGACAGATCCTTTCCCCACTTGGTGGCTTCATCTGCAACGTTGACCTTTGTCTCGAAACCCACTGCCATTCATCGTTGCTCGAAAGACTTAATATTTCGTCGACTCTGAACGCCACGAACTGGCGGTACCGGCTGCATCCGACTTGATCCACGAACAAAACGTTGATGAGTCACTTCAGAAAAATGTTTTCTTCACCTTAAGCCTGGGGTTTTCTTAAATTATTCTACGTTAGCGAACTTCCAGCAACGCAGGCTTCAATTTTATCGTGGAATCGAATGCTCTCGAAGCGACGCGAGCTTTGTTTTCGACGAAACAAGAGTATCCCTATCTGCACTCGGTCTTACTTGCCTTACCAATCAGATCAAGGCCGGTGAGGCCTCTGCTGTGCACAGAAGTTGTCTCCATTGTATTCGGTCCATGGCCTCGTTGTCTGCGGAGAGTCCGCAGGTCGTCTTCTACTTGATCGATCCACCTTGCTCGTTGCGCGCCTCTTCTTCTTGTACCTGTCGGTTCGTTTTTGAGAACCATTTTCACAAGCCTGTCGTCCGACATTCGTAGCCCAGCCCATCGTAGCCGACCGATTCTCCCGGCAACTGATGCAATTCGTGGTTCATTCGCCTACTCCACGTTTCGTCTTCGATCTGCACTCCACCGTAGATGGTACGCAGCACCTTCCGTTCAAAGACTCCAAGGACGCGTCGGTCCTCCACTAGCAATGTCCATGTTTTGTGGTCGTAGAGAACTACCGGTCTAATTAATGTCTTGTAAATGGTCAACTTTGTGGTTCGGCGAAATTTGTTCGATCTTAGCGTCCTTCGGAGTCCAAAGTAGGCACCATTGCCAGCTATAATGCGCCTTTGTAATTCTCTGCTGGTGTCGTTATTGGCGTTCACCAATGAGCGCAGGTACACGAATTCGTCTACTACCTAGATTTCATCACCGTCGCAGGCTCCTGTCGCAAGACGTCCACTGTTCTACATACTGCGAATGCGCTGGAGAGCAGGCAGCTCCCAATATCGCCACATCAGACACCATGGTACTTATCGGAAGCTCAGGTGAATTTCGGTACGGAAACAGCAACGCACTGCGATCCTTTGTCCGAGCTAGCATCTGCAGAAACAATTCTTGGACCACTGCTGATACTGCTGCTTCACGCTCCCGATACGCAATCAGCACCGACTGTAACGGTCTGACGGCAGTACGATTGCCTTGTACGATACGATAGTGGGATTGTGTACGATGCTATACAATCGTTGCTTTCAAAATCCACCACATGCCAAATTTGGTTCCCTTTGCTTGATTGGTTCTCGAGTTATCCAGAAATTTGTGTTATATTTGTATGAGAGCTCCCCCTCCAGCCCCAAGATCTCCTGCATACAAATTTTCACACCGATCAGTTCATAACTTTCCGAGTGATAGACAGACAGACAGACAGAAATATATTTTTATGTATAGAAATCCTGCCTCCAAAATCCTCCATATGCTAAATGTGGTTTCATTTGCTTGATTGGTTCTCGAGTTAGGCAGAAATTTGTGTTTCATTTGTTTTTCCTCCTGCTCCCCGCCCTTCAAGAGGGGGAGGAGTCTTGAACTGACAAAGAAACATTTCTTGCCTCCAAAAACCTCCACATGCCATATTTGGTTTCATTTGCTTCATTGGCCCTCGAGTTATGCGAAAAAATATGTTTCATTTGTATGGGAGTCCCCCTTTCAGAAAGAGGGTATCGAGTCACCTTAGAAACATTTTTTTGTCTTCAAAACTTCTACCTGCTCTAAATTTGGTTCCATTTACTTGATTAGTTTTCGAGCTATGCAGAAATTTGCGTTACATTTGTATCAGAGCCCCTCCACCCTCCCCTCACTTTCAGAGAGCTAAGGGGTCTTGAACCACTGTAGAATCATTTCTTGCCTTCTAAATCCCCACATGCCAAATTTGGTTTCATTTGTTCGATTGGCTCTTGAGTTATGCAGAATCTTCTGTTTCATTAGTATGAGAGCCTCTCCTTTTAGAGGGGGGAGGGGTCTCAAAGTACGATAGAAACATTTTTTGCCTCCAAAAACTCCCATATGCTAAATTTAAATTTGGTTGCCTCTGATCGATAAGTGCCCGAGTTATGCAGAAATTTGTGTTTCATTTGGATGAAAGCCACCCCCCAATCCCTCCTCACCCTTTTCAGAGAAGGGAGGGGTCTCTAACTATCATAAGAACCATCCGCGGCACCAAAAACCCCCCCATCCATAAAGATAGATAATCGATAGATGGATAGATAGATGTACGTGTCAACCTATAAATCTTTTAGTATTCTATAAATTATAATTCAAATATATGTTGATCTGCTTAGCAATAGAATTCAAAAGATGGTCTTAATGTTTTATCATAAGCTGTGCTTGTAACTTTTGGAGAATTGAATGAAAAATTATGGATTTCATACAGATGAAAATTCAGATTCTTTCTAGACAATAGCTGAAATTTCATCTCAATTCGTTGACGAAAAAATGCAAGACAAAGGATCATTTTATACAAAAGTCGGATTTTGTCTTAGAGCATCTTCAACAGTGGTCCAAACCACGGTTTGTATTTATTTTTTAGACTAAACATCGCTGCAGCTCTGTTGTTACTTTTGTTTCATATCGGATCTATTTTGCATCATTATAAATCTGGTAATTTTTTTGATCTATTATTGCAGCAATTTGGATCAAGAAAAATACACGCTACTTGATAATACCAATTAATGAGTAAAATTTCAGAGTTTACTAAACAAAAACTCACTTTTTTATTGTATTCTGAGATATATTTATGAGCCAAAAAGTGGCCGTGTTTGGTGCGGGTGATGCTGGCGCCGGACAGAAAATGGAAAACACGCCTCGGATGCTGATAATTGCCTCAAGTTGATCCCGATTAAAGTGAATTGCCTCTTCGTTTCATTCCTGGATATCGAATGGTTCTTTTCGTGTTTTACAGCCAATGTATTTTCCGGAAAACGCTGACTAGTTCGAAATGAGGAGGTTTTCGGATTTGTGACTGTTGTAGATTTGACGACTCATTTGGTAATTTGGTGGCAGATTCCTTTCGATAGCTTGGAAATCAAAAGTTATAAAGTCTTCATAGGGAACAATCGGTTCGTTGTTGGATTGGCCGTGGTTGCTCACGCCGCAAGTGGCTCGCGAAGATGTCCACGTTGGATTTGCCGCTGCTATGAGAAATTGCTCTAGCTTTTTGACCGTTGGGTAGAATTTAATGACAATTTGGGTGGATTTAGTTCATAGTGCATTATTTACCTCCTGCAAGTTTTTAAGTCCTGCGATCAAAACTCGCGGAAATGGAGTCAGAAAAGAACAGCTCGTGCGTGATAAAATCTTGCGCATTTCATAACGAGAACAAAGGATCTCTCCGCATCGTTCCATCGCTAAAACGTTGGGAATCCACGAATTCCACGGTGTCACGAGTGATTAAGCGGTTCGAAAGGAACGGTTGACCACCGATCAGGCCAGAGTGAGGAAAAAGTATTCCATACAACACCAAAAATCACAACCGCGTAGTTGGGGCCGCTAAAGCGAAATCGAACGCCTCCGTTCGGGATGTCATTAAACTGCACCTAAGCCGAAGTTCTGTCCAGATGGCCAAAACTAGGCTGGGCTGCGCACGTTCAAGGTATAAAGGCCCTAATCGCGACGAAGCAGAACAAGTCCGCCCGTGCCAGGAAGTTGTACCTCAACATGCTGACGAAAGTTGAATGCTGCATCATGGACGACAAAACAATATGCTGAAGACCGACTTCAAAACAGATCCCCGGCAACCTGTTTTCACGGCCAAGGATAAGTTCAGCGTTCCGGAGCATGTCCGCACTCAGAAGATGTCCAAATTTGCGAAGAAATTCCTGGTTTGGCAAACCATCTGCACGTGCAGGGAAGCGGGTGCACCGTTCGTGACCAAGGACACGATGAACGGACAGGTGTACATAAAGAGTGCCTTCCAGAAGCGGCTGCTTCCTCTCCTGAAGGCCCACAACGTCCCAACAATCTTCTATGCGGATTTGGCCTCCATGCCACTACTCCAAGGACGTGCTGAAGTGGTATGCGGACAATAGGTCAATTCGTGCCGAAAATGTTCAACCCTGCCAACGCTCCGGAGCTCCGCCCATCTAGAAGTACTGGGCAATTATGAAGCAGCACCTTCTTAAAAGACCTAAGGTAGTGAAGACAGTCGAGGAACTGAAGAAAGTGTGGGTTTACATGCAAAAAACGGTTGATTCACAGGTTGTGCAGAATCTTATGGCCGGGGTTAAGGCCAAGGTGCGGGCATTCGCGTATGGACTGTAAATAAAACCACGAATAAAATGGTAAAATGAAGAGTTTAATAATTGTTTCTCCAATCCCTGAAAATTTGACGTGCAATCGGATGAAAACTCGAGATTTTGCGAATCAATTTTTGTGTGTGGCAATTTCATCGTGGACACCCTTTGCAGATAAAGTTTAGAGAAGGCTGGTGTATAGAAACAGGTTGGTTTGGCAGGTTTACTGACGACTTCGGAATATTCAGACTTAACTTCTGGGGGAGAGGATACATTTTACTGTGGCAGTTTTCACCAGGGAAACTGATGATAATATCTTGGAATCAATTCGTATTAAGTTCGAAAAATATTTGATTTTTTACAGAAATCGTTTTTTAAATATTATATTATTCAATAACATATTCTACAGCTTTTTAGATGAATTGATTAGAACTTACATCAAATTGAACGACCTCTTTTAAAATTATTTTCTGAACTACCATGAACTTCGGAATATCTATGAAGATTGGGTGGAAATATAATGAACTTGAAAGAAGTTAGTTAAGCTTCTCGGATGTTGAATGAACTAATTGGAAGTTTCTAGATAATCATGAAGTTACTCGCTCTCTTTTCAGAAGAAAAGTGATGAACGTCAATTGAATTGCCAGAAATTTCTCAACTTTTCTGGAAACTTGGATGAATCTCCAGAAAGTTTTTGAATATCCATGGAGATAGATCCAACTTTTTTGGAAATATTCTCGAGCTTCAAGAAGCAGGTTTAGCTTCCCAAAAGTTATTTGGACTTCCAGTTGGTACATCTTTAATCATAAAAAGCCAGAATTTCACAAATATGTTAATAGCTTTAAGAGAAACTTCATTTTTTTGGGGGGTCGATTTGCAAAACTTTTTAATAAGTTGGTAGAATTTCTGTTAAATAAATAGCATTTCCGAGATGTATTTACACCTTACGAGAATTGTTAAGAATCTCCAAGATCAAAATACGGCTGAAATTCCTCGAAATCGATTAAACATTAAAAAAGATGTTGATTTTTTGATTCGTGATTCTTAAAGTTTTATGATATTCTAATAAACTCCCATAATTTCTGGATAGTTGCCTGAACTTCTGAAAAGAACCCTAAACTTGTGGAAAACTCCCTGAATCAGTATGAAGCTCCCGTAATTTATGGAAAATTCCCTGAATTTCTGGGAAATACCCTGAACATCAGACAGCTTACCTGAACTTTTGGGAAGAAACCATTAACTTCTGAGAAGTTCCCTGATTTTCTGGGATGTTCCCTAAGCACCAAGGAGAGTTTGAAAGAAGTATCCTGAACTTCTGATAAGTGGGATAAGTTCAGTGAATTTATGCGATTGTTTCCAACATTTTTATAAGCATTTTGTTCACCTCTTCCAGTGTTAATACTTAGGATTTTGCAGAAAAATCCCTCAGAGTCAGCAGGCTGGTTGACTCCACAATCTTCACATTTTCGTCGAGAGATCTGACTGATGAACCGTACGCCAACATCCGTAAGGCTACAGCGCATTTCTGTAATAGACTTAAAGGGTGTATTCGATAAAATGGCCCACACATATATACTCATCAAAATTAAACTGATTATCGGATTTTCTTGAAATTTTCAGGGAATGAAGAACTACTAATGAGTTTTGATTTACAACATTTGTTTTATTCAATTTCGTCTCCCATCTCGAATGCCTGCACCTTCCTTTTCACTCCACCCATCAAATTTTGTACAACCGATTTTCCCAGTGTTTTTGTTGTTTTTACCCAAATTTTCTTCAATTCTAGCTCTGTTTTTATAGTTTTGGGATGTTTGCGAAGTTCCTTTTCATAATTGCCCAGAATTTTTCAATTGGACGAAGTTCCGGTGAATTTGGTGGGTTCATATCCTTTGGCACAAAATTGACTCGTTGGCTCGGTACCACTTCAATACGTTTCGAGCGTAGTGGCAGGATGCTAGATCAGGCCAAAACAGAGTTGATCCTTTGTGCTTCTTAATGAATGGCAAGAGACGCTTCTAAGGCACTCTTCCGTGTAAATCGCACCGTTTATTGTTCCGGAAGTGATGAAGGAGCACTTATTTCACCACATCCGCAAATCGCCTGCCAGATTAGAAACTTCTTTGCTAATTTCGATAGTTTCTTCTTTCGAACATCCTCCGGAACATCGAACTTCGACTTGGCAACGAAATATTCTTGCCCAGGAAGTTGACGGAAGTCGGCCTTGACGTATGTTTCGTCATCCATCACGATGCAACCGGATTTGGTGAGCAGCTTCGTGTAAAGTTTCCGGGCGCGGGTTTTCGCAGTGATGTTTTGTTTTTCATTCCGGTTTGGGGCATTTTGCACTTTGTAAACATGTAACCCAGTACGCTTCATGGTTTTCTGCACAAAACCGACTGACACCTTAGACTTTTTAGCGACATCTCGAATTGACATGTTTGGACGGTTCTTGAATTGTTGTACGACTTTCCTGGCCATTTTACTGTCCATTGGACCACTTTTACGACCACTCCTTCCTTCCTTTGACACTCAGACGCTCCTTGAAGGTTCTTATTACACGAGACACAGTTGTATTTGCAATTCCAAGCCTTTTAGCAATCCACCGGTGGGACGCCCTGGATTTTGATTGTGAGTGCACAACATTTTCTCACGGACAATTTCTTGTTTCGACGACATGACTGGAACTACTGAATGTATAACTATGGAAACTTGGCAGATGTAAATAATACACTATGGATAAGATCTACTCAAATTTCTAGGTTTTTTACTGATACGATTCAAAAGTTACAGAAGATTTTCTGTGTGCCATTTTTATCGAATACACCCTTTACTCGAGACGACAACACCTCTGCACTTCCACGAAAAATCACTGGGATGTTGGATTAAATTATTGGGTTTGCCGCTGTATCCGTTTAAGCAACTCGGTGTGTTTTAGCACCTGACGTCGGCAACGAATAAGATACTTAACCATGTTCCCGATTAATTATTTGTACAGAGATGCACATTAAAGTTATTCAAATGTTGGCACTAATTTAAACCAACAGTTAGATGTTGTTGGAGACACTCACGAGTGTGGGTGGTTTAATTCATTGGAATACAAGAACATTTAAAACATCGAGTTTGAGAGTTCGAGTGTAAAGGGTGTTCCGATCAAAAATTGGTCAAACAGTAATGTGTGTGAGTCGATCAAAGTTTTTATTAACTCAACTCCATCTCTGAATCGTCCCTGACTCACCGTCGTCAAAAATGGTGGCACTCATTTATGAGCAAATGTGACTGGATTGACAAGTCGACATATTCAAGACACCGACTTGTATCAGATCGATGTTTTAGATATGCTTGACCCGTCAATCCCAGTCAGACCCACTCACGAATGAGCGACTCCAAACTTGGACGAAAGTGAGTCAAAAACGATCAAGTTGTCCCTGCCGAGTATGCCGCTCTCTCTTCCGACGCAATACGAGCACGTTACTATCTCACTCACCGTAACTATTAGCCGGATGAACAGCATACAAACCCGGCAACGGAAAAAGAGAGAGGCAAACGGATTAAAGCGTAAACGTCTGGATCTCTGCGTTTATACAGCGCATCCGTTACTACACGCAACACCACAAAATGGCCGGCAAAGTCTTCAAATCATTCAAGTTTACTGATACAAATCAATTATGAGGCTTGTTCGCGACAAAACCTGAGAGAAAAAGAGATAGTATACAATTGTATTCAAAAATTGAGTACAATGAAATGGGAGGTATCGTATCATCTCTGAAATACTTCATCAAAGCATGAAACATTTCGCAGACTGATGAACGGATGTCTATTCGCTGGTAAAATCGATTTTTGGTGATACTACAAGTTTTTGAGATCGAAGATGGACGTCGAAAGAAGAGCAAGTACGAAATAGCAATTGTGTGTGGTTAGCAACGAAAATCCGGATCCGTCAGCAAGAAACTTGCGAAAAGGCTTAGTTTCCTGCAAGCACTGTGCATAACGTTCTTAAATCTTTCAATACACGTTTGACTACAGCAAGAAAAGCTGGAGCGGAACAAAACCGGTTCTCAGGAACCACAAATAGACCCGGAAAGCGAAGCAACTATTGCAGAAGAGACCAGATCTTCGGTACGTACTGTGGCTAGAACAATAAAAACGAAAGGGTAGATGTCTCCTACCGTACATAAACAAAAGGGCCATCCATTCTCGATACTACCGCTTTTTAGCTTTGGAATACATGTTTTCGTTTCCTTATGTGTGAAGTTAAAAACAGTGCACAGAACAAATTTTGATTGAGGCGTAATGTTGATGCGGCTTTCTTTCCATTAATTTAATCTCAATTTTATCAAATATAAATCATTATAACTTGAGAATGGAAATGCGGGAAAGTTAAAACAGTGAGAGGAAGAGAAAGTAGTGAGAGAAACGGGAGATAAAGAATGCTGAAGAGAAGATTATTATTATTTCTAATGTATGAGTTTCTTTTTTATTTAAGTATGAGTTGATGATGTTTATTGACCTTTCTGTTTCAAGCCCACAGCGATGAAAAAAAAATTCTTACCATTTTTTTCATGGTCAATCTGTATTCTCACTTCCAAAAATCTTTTTTATCTGTATCCGGCTGATGAAAATCTGTGTACAAATCTGTATTGTTCATTTAACCACTGCTTGGTGCCCGTTCATCGGTTGAACTATAACCTTGTCCTCTCTCTGGAAAAATTCTGCGTAACTCGAGAATTAATCAAGCATATGGAACTAAATTTGGCATGTGGGGGTTTTGAGGAGGCAGGATTATTTTCTATGCTGGTTCAAAACCCCAACCTTCAAATTCGTCATTGTTATTTGAGACACCTTCCCCTACTAGAACGGGAGGTGGGGGGGCTCTCATACGAATGAAACACAAATTTCAACCAGACATGAGAATTATACAGGCAATTAAAAAACAAAATGTGTATTTCTCGGGTAAAAAGCATGTTCTGATATAAGTTTGAACCCCTTCTTAGTCAAGAAAAGGAGATGGTTGAGCTACTCTGTTTGCTACATTATGCAAAAGAAGTTAATCCAAGGCTATGCAGAAGAAAACTACGTTCAAACTGACATGATAGGGCGTAGTTAGAAAAATTTTTGTCTATGAAATGAAGAAAATGAAAGAAAAACCATGGAGGTTAAAATTTAAAACATAAACAAAAACAAAATCCAAAAATAAAATTCTATAATCGAAGTCACACATTAGCAAACAAAAATATATCCGGAAAACAACCGTAAACGCACCAGTTCTATTCAATTTTCATACATTCAGTTGCGTAGCATCGCTTGCACCGGGTTCAGCTTGTATTAAGTATAAAAGTAAAACAATATCTATTCTTAACAACGTCTAAGGTGAAGATCGAAAACTAAAACCCAAGCTAAGCCGATATGACAGATAAATGGCAGCAAGAGAGTATCGACTAAACAAATTAAACAGAATATTATAAATATAAGGATTTTGACGGTTCCACATTCCACGACATTTGTTCTGCTATTTTGTCAACGTTCAAATCTATTCCCAAATATGGTTAGTTAAACACGCAAAAATTATAACGATAAAAAGGGTTTTTCAAAAATTCAATCTTCCGCTAGTAGTCTATATCTCGCATGTGTTTATGCTTCTATATATTCTCTGTAAGAAGGGTAAAAATATCCACCATTTAATATTTAGGAAAAATTACAACACATCATCGGCATTACATTCATCAAGTACGAACATAAGCTCCACAGCTTTGTACATAACAGTCGATGTAAATACGTATAATTGATAATTTGTTCTAGGATTCATGCGATTTGACAGAACCAGTGAGTCAAAATTATCGGGGTACATTAACTTTACTCTGGAGCTGTCAAGTTGCTACCGGGTTGGTCGGACGTCATCAAATGTTTAATTATCGCTGGCACGGTAACTGCGGAAGTATTATTCAATCAGAGCCTGGCACAAATATGATTTCATTTTCGACAAATAGCTTTGCACGTTAAACATTTTTCTCAATGTACTTTTTAATTAGTTGAAATAAATGTAATGAATTTAGTTACCAACAAGGATTCAGCTTTGATGTTCTACCTTTCGAATGCAATACTTATCGTGCAATTTCCGTTGGCCAGATAGGAGATATAATCGTTCAAAATTCCAAACCTACGTAACGCAGTCGATTTCATAAATTTTAGTACCGGCATCAAGCACCAGCATGGTATGAAGTCGTTCAAGCTGAAAACTGTACCGAACCGTGATGATAAACATAATGTGAAGGCTAAACCCGACTCGCAAGTTGTATCGCGGACATATGACGGAGTTTTCCTGCATGATAATCGACGATGAAACTTATGTGCTGGGAGACTTTAAGCAGCTTCCCGGAATGTCTTATTATACAGCCATGCCACAGAACGGCGTAGAAGAGCATTTCATATTTTGGTTTGGCAGGCAATATGCAGCTGTGGTCGAGCAAGCCAAAGCTTCATCACTACCGGAACGGTAAACAAGGAAATATACCGTGAAGAATGCCTAATGAAGCGATTATTACCATTCCTACGCAGCCATGGCGCTTCCTCGTTATTCTGGCCTGATTTGGCATCTCGTCACTACGCCAAAAGAGATTTGGAATGGTATAAAGCGAATGGAGTCCATTTTGTACCGAAAGAGGCAAATCCTCCTAACTGCCCGGAGTTACGATGTATCAAACGGTATTGGGCTCTCGTGAAGAGAGAACTCTCTCAATATAAACAACAAGCTACATATATAGAAAATTTTGAAAATCTTGGACAAATGCAGCTAAATCGGTTGCGAGAAGTCTGCACAGACGCTAATGGCTGGAGTAAACTCAAAAGTTCGTAGTTTCTTAATGCAGCCTTATTAAGTGCAGCCTTATTAAGTGCAGCCTTATTGTCCGTCGCTGTAGTTCGAAATAAGCACGGGTAATGCCTAACATCGTGTTCAGAAATGTCTAACAATTAGCTTGCATTAGACGAAAGTTAGACAAAATGGTTTTAGCTTCACGAGTTCGCCTAACGCTAGCCAAACTCTTGTTTCTGGGTTTCTGGGATGGCACTACCCGCCGGGTAGTTCGAGACCGGAACAGTAAATTGTTATCAGGCTGTATCAGGATAGTTTTACTCGTATGGTGATGTTTGCCTCAATCATATTGACGATCGAACATTTTCCTATAACATAAGCTTGTTGATGAAGCATCATGTCTCACCAGAGAAAAAAATACCATCTATATAAATTACTTCCTCCTTTCGGGCAACGATTTCAACTGGAACCAATTTCTCCCTTTGCTCTGTAATAGCCATGCTCCGATTCCGTTTTGTCGTCAGCTGGGTCTACTAAAAAGCCATGATTATTCTCCATTTATTTTCTGTCCGCATCTCGAGTCTATGCAGCAGCAAGCAAGCAATCAAACACTCAACTACCCTGAATGAATGGATGAAAATGGGAAATTGATCCACGATGTGTTAAAACTAATGCTTCCCGCCCTCCCTATCTCTCTCCATCAACCGGATAGCTGCCTGCCACACATAGTCGCAAATGTTCATTTCAATCCAAGGGTTCCGTCCGGTGTTGGGGGAAACAGATGAAAGAACCCGATTCAGGGAAGAAAAGAACTTCGAAGCGCAAAACGGTTCTACACTTTGCGCTGCTGCTGCTTCTGCTTCTGCTGCCAGGATGCGGATGGATGCATTTTCAACGGCGTGGCTAATTTTCTCATTACGGTTTGGCTTTAAAATAGGTTTTTATAATGCTCTCGTTTTTTTTTTGCGTTTCCTAGAGTTTACCAGTTGTTGTTCTTGTTTTCCATTAGATTGTTTTCTACTTCTCTGTGTTTCCAAAGCAGATTAAAACAAAAGTTTTTATTCAAGTTGGAGTTTTATCTGCCTGGGAAGTGGATTCCATTTTCTTCTCCTGTTGAGGGGTTTCAGGCACGTAGTTCCAGGAGAAAATTCTCCGGAAAGTGTAATAAATTAAAACTTAACCTGCGCAGCAAACTAACACCAATCAGTGCAGACCCGGTTTCTGCACTCTCGGTTTCGATTCCGGGAAATTGTGCCACACATAAGATGAAGGAATTTCGCGCACTTTCGTTCCACTTGTACGATATCATCGCTTCCACCACACCCGTACCTCATCATCGTTTCGAAGGATAGTGCACGTGCAATGCATCGTTTATCTCGCCGGTTTCACCTTCAATCGTTTGCAATATTTCTACACGCCGCCGGCGGAGAAATTAGACTGTTTGGAAAGCCAATTTATGAGAGGTGTTGAGAGGTGGAAATTATCAGCACGATGGAAGATTATGGCGAAGCTTTGCTCTGGAATAATCAGCACCTACTTATATGGCGCTTGCTTTTGGTGCTAAATTATAAGAACTTTGACTTATTCACTTCCAGTAGAACAAGGCTAACAGGAGGTGTATCGAATTAATCGAAAGTGATGAGGCGCTACATAGTGAACTCACCACTCCTGATTTACGAAATAGTCAGCGCCAGTCAGAAATAATTCCAAAATCTGAATCAAAAAATGATTACTATTCACCATTATTTAAAGAAGAAATTGCTGCAATATTTCTTTGTTACTAATCATTGCTAAAAAGCAATAACAATCTGGAATGTTGATAAGACTCCAAAATGTGGGGTTTTGAAAAAAATGGAAAATCGATCTTCACAGCAAAAGAAAAACGAAAAGCCCTGCATTCACACTATTATCGATATCGTTTGAATAAAACTAACCAGCGCAACACATTTCTCGATTTGGATAAATTAAGCTTCCAAACCAGGCACATAGCAAATAATCTGATTTTTTTTTTTTGAATATATCAATTATCGGATGGATCTCACCAAATTCCACCTCCGGAATGGTACTTGCTTTTTCAGCCGTACGAATGGAACTTTTCAACATTGATTTCATGAATCTGCAATGATCGTAATATCCTCAACCTCAATCGTCCTGACGTCGATCGGTCGGAGCTGACGAAGCTCTTGTCCGCACAGTGAAAAACGGACACGGAATCAGCGCATTTCTTCCATTTTGACCGCATTTGCTGAACGTCTTTGACCGCCACGCCGCTTCGTCAAAATCGCTGGTTTGGAATGTTCCTGTATTTTCGATTAGTCAAAATTCTGGGCAATTCGGAGAGTTTATTAGCTAAGGGACAAGACCGATCTTGTTGGCAGCATATCACTCCAGAACCACCTGGAATAGTGGCAGCTGGCCAAACCGGAGCAAGAGATGACTTTGCCCCTATGCTTGCGGATGAACGGCAAAACACGATTTTTCGCTTTTCCTCGATGTAAATCTTGGGTCGAATGGTTCCGTTTTCAGGCCACAACTGCAATTCACTTGCCAAATCATGGCATTCTTCTCAAACTTGCCGGCAAACACGAACTTGAATCTTCCCAGCACATCCCCACGTCCAGTCGCGATGTAAAGCTTTGGACGAAAAGCGACTTAAAATCGAGTTTGACTTATGCTTCGTCATCGATCAAAGTGTGTTTAGTCAAATCACGGTCCTACAAGAGCCTTGCACGGTTTTTTGGCCACGGAATTTTGCGCCACATGCCGGTCCGGATGTTTACTGGCTTTGTACGACTTGTATCCTTCCCTGGCCAGGATGTTCCGCACGGTCTGAAAGTTAGCACATCTCGGATCGAAAGACCGGGGTTGACTTTAATGCATCTTTACACCTTGTTACGCAGTCCAGTTTTTTCGTATGTCCGCTGATTCTTTCCACGCTCTGGTTTCCTTGTCGGTTTTGAGCACCCGCCAAACTCTTGTTTTCGGCATCTTCAGCACTTTAGCCAGCTTGGAATCGGATCAGTTAGGATTTCCCAGGCGTTGGTGTACAATATTTTTCCTTTTGATTTCAATTTGACGTTATTTCTGACCGCGATCGATTACTTTGATCAAACTTGCAACCGTTGTTCTCTATAGAACTGTAAATAAACCACTTTCAAAGATTTCGATTCCCAACACCAGACGTGCGCAGGGGCGTTCGAATTTACTAAACCTCCTCGTCCTGCCTATGGACATCATCCCCGCTATGACGCTGACCACTCTGCCATTAGCCAGTGCCTTCATTCGAGCTTACCTAGGCAACTCTTAGTTCTTAGAGCGGTGACCCATGCCGGCCCGCCATACCCGAGTATGGACAGCTTTCACGTGCTCCCTTGCACCATCGAGTTAATCGACGTTCTCGCTAATCGAGAATGCCCATATAGCCATCGAGGCCTTTTTGCAGGCGTAATCGACGAGGCATTCTCGATCGGAGGAACGACCATATGATGCGAGATCCGTCAGGTGCCGTAAGTGGACGGGTAGGGATATCGCGGACGATCTGGCCTGCGACGGATGTCCCGAACTCATCCTCCTCTCCCTGAAGTAATACCACCGGTGGGTTTTTAGTTGGTCGAGGAGCTGGCACTTCATTCCTACACCCTGAGTTTTTTCAGGAGTCTGATAGCAGAGAAAAGCATCTCGTTAAAAAATGCATCTGACCAAGGATAAAACGTTTGTGGAACTCCTGTGGTCACTTGGACAATAATCCAAACCCTCTTCAATGTAGTACACCAGTACTCCGATTCTGGAAGTAGTTTCCCAGAATCCCGTACATGAACTTCGGGGAATTCTTCCAGAGCAGTTCAGGGGTTCTACAGAGAAATTAATGGAAGTGCTTTTACGAACTTCAGATTATTCGTCAGAGGAGTTTAGCAACATTTTTCGGAGAATATCAGGACAGTCATTTCAGGGAAGTTCTTCAGAGGAATTTCAGGAAGTTCTTCATAGAACTTCCGAGAAGCAGTAAACCATGGGGAAGACTAAGAGAAGTTCGGGAAAAATTCTTCAGGGAATTTCAGGGAAGATCTTCAGATGAATTTCAGAGAAGTTCTCCAGAGGAACTTTAGGGAAGTTTGTCAGTGAACTTTGGTGAAGATCTGCAGAGAGTTTCGGGGAAGTTCTTCAGAGAAACTTGGTCAAATTCAATACAAAATTTTGGGGAAGTTTTGTAATGAACTTTGAGGAAGTGTTTCAGAGAATTTCCAAGAAAGTTCTTCAGAAAGTTCCCAAAAACTCATAATTTGGCAGGGGATTTGTTCGTGTGGTAAACGGAGCAAGCCTGATAATTCTTCACAGAAGTTTGCGAAAATTCTTCAGAAAAATTCAGGAAAGTTCAAAGCGAATTCAGTGAAGGTTCTTCATAGAAGTTCAGGAAAGTTCTACAGAGAACTTCAAGGAAGTGAGAGAAGTTTTTCTGAGAATGTCAGGAAGTTTTTCTGAGAAGTTCAGGGAAGTTCTTCAGAGAATTTTAAGGAAATTGCTAAATTCATTGCTTTGAGGTTTCAAATTATTCAAATGTACTGGTTCTTAGAGTAGCAACAATATCATTTATTTATTTAAAACTCATATATGATTTTCAAGAGGAGTGGCTGTAATTTTCACGTGATCTTGAAGAAAAATTGCTATTTTTCAATTGTGTAGGAGCGTTAGAGGAGTAAAAAACACCTGTAAAGAGCGTCAGTAATTATTTAAATTTCAAAAAGCAGCTCAGCTTAGACAATGCTAAATACAAGTTTACGTATGTCAACATAGAAGCCCACGGATCAGTTATAGTAGTGTATTTGGATTGATTGTTGCAGAATCTGATGCAGCATCTTTGGCTCCTAAGATGCCTGTTT
>JASCZW010007340.1:0-68879 GCA_034211315.2 Aedes japonicus
AGAGTGCGAGCAAACTTCATGATTATCTTGGAACTTCCAAAAATTTTATTCAACTTCCGAGAAGCTTAATCAACTTTTGTCAAGTTCATAGTAAAGCTCGATTCAAAGTAAATCTGGACGCACGGTTGAATACACCACCGTGTCCCCGGTGATTGGAACAAAAAACGTTTGATAGGCATATGTTGATGCTTCATTGACAAAGAATTGGTATAAAAGATTTTTTCGATTGATTGATGCATCTCGAAATTCCGGATCATGGAACTTGAGAAAAGAATAATAATAGTGCACAAACATCTAGAAGATCATTCGTGGTGCCTCAAACATAGCAAAAGTGTTAAAAATTTCCCAATGTCAACGGTGTGTCTTGTAATCAAACGTTACTAGGATACTCTGAGTGCGCATCTATCATAAAAGTGGCACTAGGGACAAAGAGCTGTGGAGAAAGGTGTTGAGGTACGCGAAAGGCAACCCAGATGTCTGCATACGTAATTTGGCAAAGCAATACGATCCCAACTTTTTCACCGTGCATCACATCCTTTGAAAGAAGGATATAAGTCTTTTTGTGCCAGTAAACATCCGAATCGCTCCCTGAAACAAAATTTAGGGGCCAAAAAGTTAATATGTTAAATTTGATGGCTGTATTTCAATGGATGACGAAACATATGTCAAAATCCTTCAAGGTATAAATTTATTTTTGTTGATAAGTTTGCTCGGGAACTAATCATTTGGCAAGGAATCTGCAGTTGTGGCCTTAAAGCTAAGGTTTTTTTGGACGGATTTAGCTCTAAGAAGGTAGTCGAATGGTATGTTGCAAACAATGTTAATTTCGTCGCCATAGAGATTAATCCTCCGAATTGCCCTGAGTTCAAACCGATCAAAAAATATTGGGCAATTGTCAAGCGAAAACTTCGAGGGTGCGGTAATGAAGTGACAAATGCACAACAAATGCGTTTAAAAGGGGATAAGTTCGCCGGTACAGTGCCACCAGTGACTGGCATCGGCATCGGATGATGGCATCGATCACAAGTGAAATGCGACAGTTTGTTCGAAACGGTGAAATGTTATAACTTGTTATGTATTGTTTGAAGAAGATCAGCTGAAAATTATTTTTTAAAGAGTTCGTTCAGTTTCTAGAAGCTTATTTAAGCTCTTATCAATTCACGTAGCTGCCTAAAAGTGCTAGAATTGTCTTAAAACTGTAGAATATGCAATTGAATAATTAAATATTCAAAAACGATTTCTGGGAAAATGAAGGATTTTTGAAACTATCTTCAATGTATCATCAATTTCCCCCAGAAAACTTATCAAAACTGCCATATTAAAATGCATCCTTTCCATCAAAAAATAAGCCTGAATATCCAGATCCCCACTCAACCTACCGACAATTTCTATACAGCAGGTTTCTCTAAAATTTATCTGTATTAGCAATTTTCGAGTGCTAATCATGACCAATCCATCAATAAACCGTTTGTTCACTTTGAAGACTTCATTAGTTTTCATTTCCTCCAATACTAATTGGAATCGAAATTTGCTACCAAATTGTCGCAAAATTCACAACAGTCACAATTCAGAAAGCTTCCTCATTTCGAACAAGTCAGTTTTTTCCGGAAAATGCAGTGGCTGTAAAAAAAAACTAAAAGAACCATTCGTTATTCAGAAAGGCTTTGTGCACAAATTACGTAACGCAGAAAAACGGGATTTTGGACCGCCTACCCCCCCTATGTAACAATAAGTAACGAGAGACCAGACTCCCCCCCTTTAATTACGTAACGCTCACGAACACCCCCCCAGCCTATTTCTCAGTTGCTATAAAATCATCACAAAAACTGTTATTTTTGTTGTTTTTATGTTTAATTCTAATATACTTGAAATAAGTAAAGATTGCAAACATCATTCAATTAATTTCATTTAAGTAACTTAAAGCTAATATAAAGATTACGAAAAACATTGCACTCATTTACTGTATTCAAACTGTTACAAATATTAGTTCAACAAGTTTATTCAAATGTCTTTAAATTATTTAAAGTATCAGAAAAAGAGCTTAATTCATATCACTTAAATCAACAGTATTTTATGCAATGCATAATATTTACCTTTTGCAATTATTGTAATTGTTATAAAAAAATATTATTAATTATATTTTTTTATATAGGTACTATTCAGAGTTTTCCTTTTAATCCGGGCAGTGCATGAAAAAGGGCGCGCTATGTGCGACTAAATTATGACGGCAGAAACATAGAACAACAGACACAGTGACAAGTTCATTTGATGTAGGCTGAACGCAATGAGTAGAATCAACAATTCTTGTGTATTTAATCAAACCACACATTGTTTTAGTTAAATGCAACCATATATTTTAAACAACAATTCTTTTGTTCGAATCCAATATTGTTAGTAAATTAACATTTCTAACAGAAATCTTTATTGAGTCAACAAAATTATTTTGTAGAATCAACAATCAACAAAACATTTACCTTAATTGCTTATTATTTCAATGGTTCTAATGTATAAAAAACATTTTTTTTCAATCCAACCGCTTTGGTCTAATCAATGCAAAGGTGCATTGGTTCCAAAAAGCTTATTTTTTTATTCAACAATAAATGATTTTTGTTTTCAATAGAAGCCTCCTTTGCAGCGTTTTAAGAAACAAAACAAAATTGTTGTTGGTTCAAAAATTAAATCGATATTGTTTGAATAAATAAATATTATGGGTGAGCCGTGAGTCAACAACAAAATTTGTTGAATCTATACAGAACAATATATTCTCAGCGTGTAGATGTACAATTTATGGAAAATTGTGCCAATTGGTGACGCAAATCGTCATAAGATACCTTTTGTTTAGTAGATCACATTTCAATAGTACACTGAAAATTAATTTTCGTTCATATTACGGTCGAAAGTAGGACTAACAAATCTATTCGTTGTTTTCTGCAACGAAACTGATTTTTACTTTCTACGAAGCTTCCTTCGTATAAAAAGCCACACGCGCAGCTGTCAAAAGCACAAAGCATTTTTTGACACAATAAGAACATTCGTTCATTCTACAAAAAAAAACAAAGAGCTACGAGTTCTTTGTTACCAATAAAAACAAACTTTACCAGCTCAAAATATAATTTAAAAAAAGGGCAACCACGAGGAATTGTTCTGCTCTTCACTGCAATATGAATGTTTCATATAATTTAGCATATAATAAAGCAAATCAATATCAACGTGCAGCCCCGAGCCCTGAGGAATAGTTCAATGCTGCGGTTACCTCCACAACGAACCAATTACAGTATGTTTGGCGCAATTGGCGGTATACAAAGACTTTTTAATAGGGTTTCCGCCTTGTTTGATTTTAATGTGACTCGCCAGATGCTTCGTCGTAAGTTTAGTCATTTTTTTAAAGACCTGTCTAATTCGCATCGATAGTGTTATTTTTAGTTTGTTCTATGTCATGACCATCAATGTACCGTTCTTGTTTAGCTTCAAGTAACATCATTGGGATTTAAACATAATCTGTTGATGAATAGAAATAAATTCTGTATTGCGGCTGTAAAAAAAAAGAGCTTGTTCTATGTGCATAATCCATGTTTACGAAACGAGTGAAAGCTAATTAACGAAAATAAATTTTCAGTGTACATCTTCATTTATCGATGCTTTAGAATTTGGTCGGAAATCAAAAGATAGACTTAATCCATTTATCTTAAAACTTCAGATTCACCACTTAGCCATAAATTTATTTCTATTATGGCCGTAAGAAACACATGCGATTGGCCATGAAAGGATCTAAAATTTAAAACTATGGCGATAATTGGTGCAGTGTACCAGTTATGGCACGTCATTAATAATACAAAGACAAAGTTTTGGCTCATTTTCGAAAAAAAATTCTTCAAAATATAGATTAAAACCTTTCATTGAAAGTGGGGTTTTCCCAGAATTTTTAAACATAGTTCTCAACTAGTATGAACTAAGTCTTTTCTACTTGATGTAGAAGAAGATGTACGCTCATCATCCTGAAGCACCAAGAATAGACAGTAATGTTTGCTAGAATGAAAGATATGAAGAGAAAGTGTTGAAAGTTCTGTCAGAGTACGGTAGGTTGGAAATAGAATAGAAGAACTGAAAATTGAGCGAAAGTGCGTGGGTAAAGTAGTACTCGAACCAAGGACGTTACTATTGCCTAATCTACCTCTGCAGGGTAGGTCAAGGCACGGATGAATCCGCTTTTCTACTTACTACTTGCTACTTTGCTTGGCTCACAGGAAATTTAATTGATGCCAAATGGTTATTCACTTTTGATTTTTTTTTCAAATTGGTAATTTTGTTACGTAACGATTTTAAACCCCCCTTCCCTTCCCCCATATGTCACAATAAGTAACGGTTGCTCAACCCCCCTCCCCCCCTTCATGCGTTACGTAATTTGTGCACAAAGCCAAATGAAAAGCAATTCGCAAGCAACGGGAGCAACTTGAGGTAATTATCAGCATCCGAGGCGGCCAGTATCCAGTACCAGCATCACCCGCACCAAACACGGCCACTTTTCGGCTCAGGAGCTGAAATTTTACTCATTAATTGCTATTATCAAGGAGCATTTAGTGTTTTGGAACGGTAGTTTTCTTGTTCAAAATTGCCCTAAGAATAGATCAAAACATATACCAGATTTAAAATGATGCAAAATAAATCCGGTATAAATTTACAACACCGGTGCAGGGATGCTTTTGCGTTTGGTCTAAACAAATAAATCCCACCCACGATTTGGACCACCGTTGAAGATGCCCTAATTCGATTCACTTAATGTTATGCTAAACGCAAACGGTTTTGATTCACCATCTCCATATTGGTAAAGGTTCTGCTTTTTTTCGCGTTACAAAACTGTCATAAAAGGGGTCCTAAAAAGTGTAAAAAATGAACAGCAAATTATAGCAAATTTATACACAAAGCAAATTTATACACAAAGTCACCGAAGTGTTTCAGATTCGGGCTCTGGAAAATTTGAACTGATTGAGCTCATCACAAACATGGCGCTCGTAAGTTGAGTCTGTCCGACTTTAATTCAATACAAGAATAATTCATCGAAAACAAGAAGCGATTTCAACTGAACGTCCAAACTCATTAAGGTGTAAAATCTGCTACCCACTTCAATAAATATTATACGTAAAATGACGCACAATACACATACATAGTCCTATCCTTAGTTCCAGCTCCAGCGTTCCGTCCCTCAGGAGCTTTTAGCAAAGCTGTTTGCCACTGTCTATTTTCTATTGTTACCCAGTCTGTGTTTTGCTATATCCGGTTCGCTTCTTCCGATCAAAGACCATAAGAAATAGCAATGCTTTCCGGTTCCCGTTGCTGCCGTTGTTGTTGAAGTTCGACCAGTTTTTCCCTCTCCGATGGGAATTGGGGAATTGTTGCTTCAGTTCTGTTGCACTTGCACTTTGCCTCTTACGGCAATGCATTACGTTCCATCAGAGGGGGGCTGCTATTGAATGGACAGACTAGACTGTTTCGAGTGGCTTCTTCTGCAGTACAATTTCGGATTATTTAAACCATTCTGATGCTAGAAACAGCCATCATCCGAACAGGAAATAAAACCATTTGCGATATGAATTCGATTGAATTGCTTCACTGCTTGCTGCTAGCCAGACTTTCCGGAAACTGCAGAGGAAAAACGGTACACATTCCGTTTTTCCAGTTTCCCATATTAGTACATAACCTCATTCGTCAGGAGCATGGTAAAAACCCCTTCTCGCACATCGCACACTGCCGCATGACCAATTGGCGAGGGAAATAAGAGAGACAATCGTTTCGAAACACAAGCTGGATATTAACCTGAAACTTTTATCATCCCCGCATGTTCAACCCCCGGCGCATTCGGTGGCGAAAAACTGCATCATCATTTGAAGGCACAGGTCGCGTTCTGTTCCATTGTCTGTTTGGCCCATCGCAAAAAGGAAAAACTTTTCGAATCGACTCAAATGTCGAATGCATTTTGTGTCTGTGTTCTCGGTCCCATCCGACACACATGTGACATCTGAGGGAAGCTGTTCTGGGAAATAGGATCATATCGAGCGTTGGCTGGAAAAAGACCGAAAGAACTTCTGTAAACAAAGACTTCTTTCAATGGCAATACAAGGCTCCTCGCCTACTACTAACGTAAGAGTCAAGTAGAGGCGGTCTTAGTTGCTGTGAAGAAGTGATTGTTTACACAGGTTGTTTCGCCCTTATTGCAGCTAACGCCTGAGTTACCTGATGCGATTGGCTGGGAGATTTTGAAATGTACGGGTTCTATGATTTTGGGTTTGGGTGGAAGGAGGGACGTGGAATTTGTTTGGGAATTTCAGACACCTTTGGTTTGGCAAACATTCCGCATTCTCCTGTGTAGCGTGTGTGAAGTGAGGGTTCTGCTGGATTACAGTGCTGTTTGTTTGGGGCAGTTCGAAAGTTGAGTATTGTTTGTGCATTTCCGAATCAAATTTATTCTCTCTGTTGGATTTAAGTGGTAGGTGTATTGTTACTGGATTGGATTTGATTGTAGAATAGAGTTTTTTTTAAGTTGAGTGTGGGATTTCCATTAATGAAATTTGAAAACAGATACTGTTGCCACGAACAAATCGAAAGGAACGCAGGAAATCAAGAAATCATGAATAAATCACTTTACCAGTTTGCTAAAAGCGCCAAACAGATCGTTTCCAGGTGAAATGACCTGGAAATGTCGAAAATTATTTTCAATATTTTTTTATTTGAATGAAACTTTGCATAAGCATTTGGCTTAGGAGACTGCACGCTCATTCAGATCTCCTCTAAATAGAGAAACTTTCACTCAGTTTTGTATTTCCATGCTAAATGTCAAAAACTTAGTAACGTGATATAAGGAAATTGAGTAAATGCTACTCTTTTTTTTTCTTGATTATCGAGATTTTCAGCCTCGGGCTTGTTCATCTCCCGTCGTAGTCAGTCAAACACCACTTGTGGGCATTTTCGTAACTTCTCCGGGGGTGAGATTCGAACTCGTGACTTAGGCGTGAGAGGTATGGATGTTAACCAATACGCCAGGGTCGCCCCCAAATGCTACTCTGGTTGTAGAAGCGCTGTTCTTATAAGAATAGAGTAAGTACAATGAAGCTGTCAAAAGCGAAAAACGTGGTTCAGTCGATCAAAAGTTTCCAAGATGGGACGGCTACATGCTGTAATCAATAATTATTTCGACGTCGAAGTGCCGAATTCTATCCATGAATTACAATCAATCCATAAAATTACAAATTTAAAGTATTTCGACACTTTCGTTTCGACTGAACTGTTGTCGGAAACAATCAACAATTTCATTAAAATAAAATTAGATACTGAATAATGTCTACTCTAATTTTGACAGGTGACTTAGTTAATCAAAAATGAGTAACCCTTCAATTACTCTAATTAGGGTAGTTCCACTTTTAACGAAACTGAGTAGTTTTCTACTCAGTTTTGAGTAATTAAAAACGAGCGTGTGAGCATTTTCTTCGCTGAAACACCGGCCAGACTGAACAGATATAACATGTGATAAGCCTATCTTGATTACGAATTTCTTGTTGAAATTATTTGACAACCGTTATAACATGTTATAACTCTGTAGTCTGAACAAGGCATAACATACACAGAGACGAATTTGATTGTCAATTTTACCATTATTGGGGGTAAGAATGACTATTGCAGTATAGTGATTTTAAACCGACTATGATCATGGTCAAAACGACCATTAAAAATAGTTGATCCAACATTTGCCATAATGTCGGAATAGTCCGGAATAGTTCCACCATTTTGATGGTTATTGTACCCATTATATGCAATAGTCATCCTGACCATGATTTAATTGTCGGTATAACGATAAAATTTTTCTCAGAGTAGATTTTCGTGACTCAATAGTCAGTTTTAAAAAGGGCGTAAGTATTTTGAATCGCACTTCAGTTAATAATTTGTAGCTCGAAAACCTTTGGTTGTACAAAAAAACTGTCTAAGAACAAGTTGTAACCCTCAGAGGAGTGAAGAGAGCGATAGTTCGTGAAGCCTGCAACTTTTGGTGAGGCGCTAGTGACGATTTGAACATTTCAAGCTTTACAATATTTCTTCTACCAAACTACTAGTATCAGTAATTTAGATGAAATATGATAGTACCTGGCTAATAAATAATGAAAAAAATACAATCCTTGTGATAACCACTGCACTAAGTAAGAGGCGGAAGATTTTTTTCTCATATCAAATAAACGACAAAACACGACAACTTCCACCGCGGATATTGTGTTTGCTGCATATTGCCTTCAAGAAAACTGAGCTGTCAAATAAGCACCACACGCAGTACCAATTATTCGGATTCACGGTTTTTTTTCGTGGATGACAGCCGCTTCAGTCTTGTGGTGACCCAATGTGTTAAGGTTGTGAAAAATATATACACTAAGAAAAAAAAATCGACATGAAAATTTGAATATCTCAAAAAACAATTTTTTGATTTTTTTTTTTATATTTTTAATGTGAAGTTTTGAAGTTAATACGCAAATTTAAACGAAGACTCCAGGATAGAAAAATGTCAAGGAAAAAAGTTTCTAGAACATCAACTTTCAGAGCATTTCTCAAAATTTGAATATTTGCGAGAATAAACGTATTTTTATAATATAATTTGATTTTTGAAGCTTCTCATCATGACCTTCGTTAGTGCATTCGTTCTTGAGATATTTGTGATTTAATTTTATCATAGTCGAATAATTTTCGAAAATATGACCTTTTCATAAGTTTTTCTAGATTCTTCAACTCCATGAGTTTGTCTTTCAAAATTTATAATAAATTTTACGCTACTCTTTCTTTGACCGCAAGATGATTGAATGAACGGTTCAAATAAAACAGATAATCAACTATAGAGCATCGTCTGGTTCTTCTACTAAACTTTTATGTAATAAGAATTAAACAGATACCCTTTGGTACCCAACCCTGAAAATTTCAGGATTACTACTTCAGGACCCGCACATATTTTTTTAGTTTGTTGAACATTACGTCACAACCGAAATATTAATTGGCTTATAACCTGTACTATTTCAAACTAACGTTTTACTAGGTACCCTTCAGTACCTAACGCCGAAAATTTCAGGAACACTTTTTCATATGATAACGCTTCAAATACAATCTGTTTTAGACCACGCCAGGACCCTCCCACCCTTTTTGAGGTGGTTGATTATGACGTCACACAGACACTCCAATCACCATTTATCAAAATGTGGTCATCAGAGAGCATTGGTGTGTTTAGCGAAAGTGTGTATTTTAATAATTCCTACAATTTCTTAGAACACACTGGAATCGGAACAAAGTACTAATAACCTCAAAAACCCAGTTTTAATGTAGAGCTGAAGAAAACCATTTATATCTCTTTAACATTAGGCTCCAGAAACATAATATCTACAGCAACTTTTCTTAAAATTACCTGTTCTACAACTTTGCCCAAGACAATAACCCGTTATCTCGTAGCTGGAAAATGTTAGAATCTGAAAGGTAGTTAAGCCCTTATGCAAGATTAGGCGTGTTTTTTCAAAAGATGGGAATTAATATTTTGAGCAACTCTTCTTAATACACCTAGTCGATAAAATGATTACAAAAGGGTGAAAATGTTTTGACCGTCTTTTTTCAAAATTGTGCCACTGTGTGTACCCGGCATTCACATTCACATAACATTCACATATACACAACATAAAAACCAGGAAAAGATATTTTGCCAACCGAAAAGTTAGAAAAATTGGTCACCCATGATTATGTCAAAACCGAACAATCCTCGTTTTTGAGACACACGGAAAGTAATTTAAGCAATGGCGAAGTTGTCATAGTGTGTGATTTTCCGAAAATTATACATTTGTTCTTCAAGATGCCGTTCAAGGTAGTTATTGGAATAATAACCAAGCCACAGTTCATCCCTTTGTTATTTACTATGTCGAATCAGGAGCGCTTAAGAATCTTAGCTTCATCGTTATAATGCTTTTAATAGTAATACTTTTACTATTTTTTGAAAAACAAACTAACGCAGTTGAAGAAAGCGCCCAGGTAACCAATAAGCATAAGCATATGCAGTAAATCGGCCCTAAATTCGCAGTTCAGATGCTACAAGCATTATATTAGCATTATATCAGCATCTTGAATACTATCTGCCGTAAAGCTGCATTTCAAATGCTATTTAAATGCTTGTAGCCTGTAATAAGCATTCCGAATGCAAAATAGCATTAATGAAGCATTATCATAGCATTGCAGTAAAGCAGCCGTATATTGGTCCAAAAGTGGCATTTATGTTGCATTTAAGGTGACCTAAATGCTTGATAGGCTGCCGTAAAGACACTTTGGAACTGCTTATGGTTACTCGTCTTGCTGTCAAAGTGAGAGTTGTAGGAAACTTAACACATTTAACACATTAAGCTTCCTACAACTCTCACTTTGAACAGCCTTATATGCGCATATAATGCTAGCGATAATGCTAAATTTTGGGTGGATCTTGAGTACATTTATGATGCTAATATGAAGCTTACATGCATAGCATATGCTAATATAGAACTTTTAAGCAACATTAATGATGATATAGTGCTATTATCGGGCTATAGCTTAATGCTTATGGTTACTTGGGTGTAATGCTAGCTTAGCTCCTTCATTCGGCCTGTGTACGAAATTTGTCATTAATTTAGCGATAATCAACAAAATCATGTTGCTTTTACGATGACCGATGTAATCCAAAGGAATTGAGACAATATTAATCAACTTATAGTTGTTCACTTCCGCGTGATTTGCGATTTCTTGAACTTTTTGGGCATCATGATTTCACTGGTTAAGCTGAACAGAAGATCTACATGATCTTCAAGTGATCTAAATGTGGCTTCATTGAATTCATAAATCAAGTAATGCAGTCTGGATATGCATAAAATAATTACACGTTATAAACTAACTATTCACATAACTAAAATAACAATGATTTTACAAGAAAATCGTAAACCCAATGTTGAGGACATATTTTTTTGTATGTTCCCACCCAGGTAATCAATAAGCATTAGCATATGCAGTAAATCAACCCTAAATCTGCATTGCAGATGCTACAAGCTTTATATTAGCATTATATCAACACCTTGAATGCTATCTGTTGTAAAGTTTGATTTCAAATGCTATTTAAGTGCTTGTAGCCTGTAATAAGCATTTTGAATGCAAAATAGCATTAATGAAGCATTATCATAGCATTGCAGTAAAGCAGCCGTATATTGGGCCAAAAGCGGCATTAATGTTGCATTTAAGGCGACTTAATTGCTTGATAGGCTGCCGTAAAGACGCTTTGGAACTGCTTATTGGTTACCTGGGCAACTATGGCCTGTTGTATCAATAACGTAGTGAAAAGGTTGATATTGGTAAAATTTCAAGTGGAAATGCATGAATTTGTGGTTGTTGGACTTGAATATGGGCTCTAAACACAAATCGAAGAGACAAAATCATTGTATAGTGAATTATAATGTTTTCATTATTGAATGGCTGATAAATCATATATGAACACCTTAAGTGTTTCGAGGCAGTTTTACTTTAGTTTGTATTGTAAAATGTTGTATTAAGTAAATCGAGTACAGCTTACAATGCCTTAATTCATAAAATTAGGAGAAAAAAAACCTTACAAAGACTGCATTTCGTAGTAACTCCATCGAATGGGACGAAGTTGCATCCACAACTAGACCCAATTTGATGCTTATAGACCGACATTAAGTCCAAATCCCTCGAATGTTTCTGACTTTATAAAAATAGTTGTGTGACTTTGCGTGAGACATACTACCAATGTCTTATCAAACTTATCTTTGCAAGTGTATAACTAGTTGAATCTCGCTTACAGCTTATAA
This sequence comes from Aedes japonicus, assembly GCA_034211315.2. Lineage (NCBI taxonomy): Eukaryota > Metazoa > Arthropoda > Insecta > Diptera > Culicidae > Aedes > Aedes japonicus. The sequence continues at coordinate 11,850 of JASCZW010007340.1, forward strand.
ACTTTATGAGTCATAATAAAAAATGTGATCGACGCATAAAAGGCTGAGTCAAGGGACACATACCCTATAGAATCAGAAACGCTCCGTCGGGATGCATCGGGTGGAAACGATAAGTTTTTATTCAGATTGTTTAAACAGCTAAAATAGATACTGACTAATGTCACTCTAATTTTGACAAGTGACCCAGTTAATCAAAAATGAGTAACCCTTTAAATACTCTAATTAAAGTAGTTCTAGGATTTTTTTCAATAGGGCGAATCTAATAATGAGAGATTCTCTCCTCTCTCGCTCTCTTTCTTTTATTACAGCGTCATTATGAAACTTATAAGGGATTCTTTAGTACTGATTAAAACACAACATTGCTGCACTGATAAAACCGCAAAGATTTTATTTATATGATTTCACACATAACATCTATTAAGCGATCGACACATTAATTTTTTAAACTACACATAAATGTCATGTGCTTAACATATGCAAAATAAGTGCAGCTCAAATGAACGTCATAAGAAGTGACACATAGCAAAAAACTATGTGTGAGTACACATCAAAACAATACATAACTGTCTGCTCGACCTAGTAACAATGAATTTCAAAATGGAGGCCGAAAAAAAGTTTGAGAAAGTTATCCTTGAAGATTTGAGTTCACCCAACGAAACACTCCACATTTTCGAAGGTACATTCATAAAAACACGAGGAAAATGTAATCTTATTGTATTTTTGTTGTTTGTTTCCATTTTTAGGCGAAGAGTTTGACATAGCATCGTTGAAAAATATAACGAAGGACGAGCTGACAAGCATTTTGAATAACGCCACCAGCAATGGAAATCAGCGATGGAATACTGATGAAATTTTTAACCGTATAATTTCTTGGAGAGAAATCAACGTAAGTAAAAGTACAATACAACAAAAAATCATTGATTCGAGATGTAAATGAGTTTTTTTCAACATAGGGTTTTAAAGTGTTTGGATTTGCTGAAGTGATTGTCGAGGAAAAGTGGTCTGAGCAGTCGCAAGATCCCGACATCGATTAAGAATCACAAAGTGGGCAGTCGGAACTTGCAGAATCAGTCGATATCAGCACGGGAGAGCTAAAAGTAAACCAGGAACTTGCAACATCGGTTATTGTGTCAAATATAATCAAGCATACACTGACCCACCAACAACCAGACCCGCCTATAACTGCGTTATCAAATTTTAACACGCATTCTAGACCTCGTGAAGTGAAGGACCATTCCGCAACCTCTGCTCAAAGTAGTTCCAAAACTGCACAGCAAACAGAACCATCAGCATCAAATTGTCCATCACAATCCGTATCCTCTTCTTTACATAGCGAAGAGACGAAACCACTATCTAGAATTTATGTAGTTCCGAACCATTTCAGCCCTAACGTATTGGTTAACATACTATCACAAACTGTTGTTGGACAGCATATTTTGGAACGCTCTCTTCATGGTCCACTATCAAAAGATAGTAACCATGAACTCGTTGGAATCATTGCCGACTACCATTGTGAAAAGGGTTTTCCGTTAGTTGAGGATGTATTGCGCCGATATGCAGATGCTATAACTGCTCAATTCAAATACGAGAAAGCGGTAGGTATAGAAAATTTATATTTAAAAGCTAAACCAAAAATAATTTCCTTCCTAAAATGTTCAGGACACATATTTCATCGCAAGAGGAGGCATCAAGAAAAATCACGGTGGAAAATTGTACAACCGCATCTCCAACCTGAGACAGAAAACTACCAAACGCAGATTAAACGAGGAGCACTATCTTGCCACTGTATCAAAAAAGCATACAGAACCGCCAAACGTAATTGAAGACACTTGTGTTAAGGATGCTGTGATCTGGTTAGAACAAAATTCGAAACCGTGGGCAACAGTTTTGGATAAGTGGGCAGCGTCGTTCAAAGCAAGGAAAGTGCAACTTGCAAAACCAAATTCTGGTCCAAATCTACTCAAGCGATACCAACTCTACAGCAACGAATTCGGATATCAATTGGTAAATAACAACTGCAAAAATAAGATATATCTAGCGTTCAGAACCATAAAGGTTGTGGTATCTACATATTCTCTTCAAAGAAACCGCAAAGTACTTAATTTCGACTTTAAAGAACGTTATTTCAAGGAGAAACTGGGCCTACCCATAAAAACTTTATCCATTTATTAGTATCTGTTACGGTCAAATCAATAACTTCTTTGCTCGCTTCTATGTATCGAATGCATTAAAGTCATGTATGAGTAGTAGATATGTTACTCATAAATGCGTATAATTTGCATTTGGTAGCCCCAGTGTCTTACTTTATAGTCATGATTGAGTCCTTCATAGCCATTATTGAGCCTTTAACAATTCTAGACAAAATAGTCAAAAGGTCGAAAGTAACATTTGTAAACAATGACATCTAGCGTACTTTTCTGGGATCTGCTTGCTCTCACAACCAAAATAGCACCAGAAACAGATAGAGGCAATTATTACCTTCCCATCGGTAGTAGATACAGATGTTAGCAATCTGGCATTTCCAAGAAATTTACGTTTTAAGTCATTGTTTACAATTGTTCCTTTCGACCTTTTGACGATTTTGTCTAGAATTATTATTTGGCTATTTATGTTTTACCGTGATCATTGAATTGCTATTTGGATTATTAATATTTATTTACAGAAAAGTGAATAAATATTGCGAGAAAAGTTATCATACAAGTATGGCCCTTATGATTTTAAACGCTAGATTTGAATTATTTACCGTATTGAATTTTCAAGACCTCATTGAACTGTTTCACGCAAGCGCTCCATTTCCTGTTATAAACAAATATACCTACACAATCATATATGCGCCTAACTACGATGATCAATTCTCTGCATCGATTTTTTCTTTTCCTGATAAATAGCTTGCATTTCTAGGTATGATTGGTGTTGATTTTGTTAACTAATAAAACTTTTTCGATCAATACTGCGTTAAGAAATACCTGAAATTATTTCACAATCGGTGACAAGAATTGCTTTTGTAGTTAGGACCTTATGATTTTGAACGCTTGATTTGATTGTTGTGCAAAACAATTTTTGCTTGTTCGCGATTACCGACCTACGTGAAGTAGTGAATTATCCGTGATATTTTGTTAACTGGTCCGGCATCGGGGCATCAATTTGTGGTGGAGCTTTTAGAAATGATAGTTCCATTGATATAATATGGTAGTGGCCTGTGAAAACAACATCAATATCAGCAAAAACAATATTGGTGCAGCGTCTCCTGTCATCTCGTAACATGGACCATGGTGCCGAAAACGATAAATGTTACTACTTAGAATTCTAGACAAAATAGTCAAAAGGTCGAAAGTAACATTTGTAAACAATGACTTCTAGCGTATTTTTCTAGGATCTGCTTGCTCCCACTAACCAAATAGCACCAGAAATAAATACAAGGAGTTATTACCTTCCCGTTGGTAGTGGATGTAGATGTTATCAACCTGGTATTTCCAGGAAATTAACGTTTTAAGTCATTGTTTACAAATGTTACTTTCGACCTTTTGACGATTTTGTCTAGAATTACTCTTCACGAAAACCACAACAGTTTTGATCGAGCAAAAAGAGCAGTGACAGAAGTATATGGTACGTATACGTTTTTTCTTGAATGAAAACTAATTCAAGCGCATCTTTTTCAACCGACACAGTTACTATTGTAAACACGTCGATTTGTTAGTAGTGTCCGATTGCGCGAGTGAGGTGACAAAATGTAATCGATGTGTAAAACTGTTGTTTACAATCTTAGCTGCGTCAATTTGAAAAGCCACTCTTGAATTTGTTTAGTTATGGGCTTTAAGTGGTAATTAAGTTTTGTGTTCTTTCCAGTGCTTGCAGTGCTCAAAAAAGTAATATGACGTGGGTTCATGGGATAGTCATCGTATCCCAATAGAAAAACAAACTTGATGGGCGACAGGTGCCAGAAAGGCTGCTTTGTGAAAAGGAATCACAAGACCAATTTTGTGTACAAAGTGAATACACAATGGCAGGTAAAAATAGGAAAATATTTAACATATAAGAAAATCTCATGATTTTAGGTTTTGGAAGGAGCCCTAGATGGATGCCCCACAAATACGCAAGGTTCAATCAATGGATGTTTCTACGACGATTTAGATTGACCTTAAAACGCCTATAATAAGCATGTTCGCTAGAGAAGTGGATACTAAAGAGTCGATTTTTACGCTTTTATTTTACGTGGATTTATAAATCATAATTAGTTTTCTGAATTTGTGTTGTTTTCTTTATTCTCTTATATTCCATCATTTGTTATGCTGAATTGCATAATCCACTGAGATAGTGGGGGGGGCGGTTTTACTGTTAATACACGACAACAAACGATTAAAACGATAAACGATAAATATACCAATAGAAAGCTAGCCAGCTATAAATAATTACATTGCAAGCCAAAGCATCCTATTGACAAATTGTCCAGGTGTTCTATATTTGTCGAACAGGCACATTATATAGACATTTTTGAATCAGGTGTCTGGATGTTTTTGTATGATTTATACATAAATCTGAGTAGAAACTAATTCCATACTTTTTTTTAGATTGACGTTGATTTCCGACTGCTTGCTGTTGGTAACAGTGCAGGAATGCGAAAGTGGGATCGTGTTCTACCCAGCCTGATAACCCACCTTTGCAGACCATACAAAGATGACTTATCTAAATCTATTACCGAATATCTTGCTTCCTCTGATCTGGATCAAGGTAGTATTATACTGGAATGAATTTATAGATAATTTCTACCACATTTTTACTTTGTAGACTCCATGATATGTGGGGTACTCCTTCTGTTAAACAACGAGCTAAAACCAACGAAAGTGACCAAGAAATTCAAACCTTCTATTCTCGCGGCTCAGGAGGACATAATCTTCTTTGCTGAGACGGATGAGCAAGCATTAACAAAGATTATCGAGTTTGAAACAACGTACGCTTCATATGGTTTTCTGACCGTACCAAAACTTCCAAAACTGTTCAAAGGTAAAGACTATCGAACCTTGACCGGTACTTACGAAGTGCACTATAGAGGGGTCATCTATCAACTTGACTCTGCAGCGAGAGCCATTGATACACTGGTGAAGCTAACAGCTGTATTCGGACTCAAATACTCCAAACTTTGTCGCTTGGTTTGGAACTTCATATGCTCGTTTATATACGAAATACCAGTGGCTGAGCAGTACGACTCTATAAATACAATTAAGCGACTCTTGGCACCATGTACAACTGTATGATTGACTATTGCTTGGAAAGCTTTCCATCACTTTATGTATACTTCGACCACCTAGCTAAATTCCATAAAGTTCCACGAAATTATCGTTATATTTGCACGTTTTCAGGATGTCATCAAGTTATGGCAAACTGGTATGTATTCAAACGCCATTTTCTTGGACATGACAAGAATTACGAAAGCAATACAGTAGCTCAGCCTCCACAAAAATCCCCGGTTACAAGCCCAGCTCAGTCAAACCAGACCGATACTGCAGGAATCAGCCAACAGCAAGACACAACATGTTCAGTGGCAAACACAACTAATCAGCACATCCAGCAAGAAAACATTCTATATGTGGTGTATACTATTCATTCCCAACTATTCCTGATCAGTACAGCTCGAAGCTTTGCAATATATTCGTCGCTGCAATGGTGAAGAAGGTTGATTTAAACGAGCATGGTATCAATTGTCTGTTTAAGTATATTTTGCAAAAGTTTAAGCAAATTGAAGATCATGGAATAAGCTTCACCCTCCGCAATGGAAGCAACGTTAAAGTTAGGTTTGTTTTAACTATTTTGCAAGGAGATAATCTAGGCATGCATCAGATGATGCAGTTTCTTACGTTCAATGCTAATCATTATTGTAGGTTTTGTCGTAGATCACGAGAACAATGCCAAGCAGATACTGAAGAATATGTCGAGTACAGACGCACGATCCAAAACTACCGTAGCGATGTTGAGTTAAACAAGCCATCTGAAACCGGGATTAGAGGCGAATCAGTTTTTAATTTGCTCCCTTCATTCCACGTGGTAGATAACTTAAGTGTAGACCTAATGCATGATTTTTACGGCGGTGGTGTCTGTACGTTTGGTCTTACGGCCGTCATGAACTACTGTGTGTATCAAAAAAAGTTTATTTCTCTCAGTAAATTTAATGCACACAAATCAATTTTCAGTAAGACAATACTAGATTCATCTTTGAGCAGAATGCCTGATATCAACGATACATTTCTATCAAACAAAAAAAGCAAATCTGTCGTAATCAGAGCAACAGCGAGCGAAATGAGAGCTTTTCTACATTATTTTCCTTTAATTATGGGACCCTTTGTTCCACGGAATGATCCCGTTTGGGGTTATTGCATAATTCTCATTAAGCTTACTGAACAAGCTCTATCTCTGTCGTTCTCTGAGTGTGATATTGTAGAACTCAATGATTTATGTAGAGAGCACCACAAACTCTATCAAGAACTTTTTGAAGAGCATCTCAAGCCAAAACAACATTTTGTTTGCCATTATGGTTCTGTTATAGATAACAATGGTAGTGTTGTTAAAATGATGAACTTTCGGTACGAAGCAAAACATAAAGGATTCAAGGAGTATGCTCATATTATATCATCAAGAAGAAATATTGCTTACACACTTTGTATTAAGGCAGCTTTACAATTCAGCCACGATTTATTTAAGAAAATATTCTTTACATCTGCACTTCATGGTGATATATGTTCATGTAATTTAACTGATAAGGACTATTATGAAAAGCTGCCAATTCCTTATCCATTTAACATTGACGATAGCATTCAGATGGCGACCGTTGTAAATTATAATGGAACACAGTTCAAAGTGGGAACTTATGTCACAACCACGGAGTTACAAATAGTTAACTTATATGAAATAGTTGATTTGCTAATAATTAATAAGAGAACCTTATTTTTAATCACTGAACAATGGTCTACTGGTAATTATATCGATCATTATCTTGCCTACGAAGTTCTTCATAAAAAACAATGTTTTAAGATTTTAGATTCAAGTGACATAGATGGACCCCCAATCATGCCATGTTTAATTGAAAATCATTTGTATTTTCGCAAAAAGCGAAATTTTCAAACAATGGATTTATGAAATGTTTTAAGGTTAGGCAATATGATACTGAAATAGCTTTGAGCCTTCTATTGTATTCTAATGTATGCATACGGATGTTTGAATGTAAAATATTAAAAACAAAGTTTGTATGAAATAACTACCGCTAAATAATTTATTAGGCAACGCGAAAATTATGGAGCACGTAATGTATGAATAAAACATTACGTGCTTTATCAAGTTTCTAGATATTCTTAACTTGGGTTTCAAGTAATAAAAGCCTCGCATTGAAACTATGCTCCCAGCATTTCAAACTGATGTAAATCAACATTACAAAACATAAATAATCAAACGAAAATCATTTGTCTCTAACGATAACCTCCATGTGTAATCACACATAAATTTTATTGAGTACCAACTGAACTTATTCATATGTCTCACACATAAATTTTATTTGTAAAATCACATTGCTAAAATTTATGTGTGTGACACATACATGAAATATGAACAATTCTTTCAGTGTGGCTAGCATACTCTACAAAGAGTAGAATGAAAAACGTAAAGCTGAATGACATATGAATGAAAGAGAAAGTAATCAAAGAGAGTCTCTCAATTTCAGATTCTTCCTAATGAAAAAAAACCTCAGAGTTCCACTTTTAACGAAACTGAGTCGTTTTCTACTCAGTTTTGAGAAAATACAATCAAACGTGACTGAGTAATGTTTACTCTTATTTTAACAAGTTACCTAGTTTATCAAAAATGAGTAACCCTCTAATTACTCTAATTAGGGTAATTCCACTTTTAACGAAGTTGAGTCGTTTTCTTCTCTGAATCAGTTTTGATTAAAGACAAACGAGCGTGTGGAAAGAACTTACTTTCGTGGGTAACACGTGAGTACAAATTTTCAAATAAATCGGAGACACTCGAAGTTGGTCGATATGTCAATTCGCCTGGAAACGCTCTCTAGAGGAGAACATTCAAGAATTGACGAATTGCCAAATCATAAACGTGTGGAACAATAGAGGAATCCAGACAGACTATACAGCTGGAGATTGATCAATTCTGATAAATGTGAGGCATGTGATGTCACTGAAAACCTGTCGCACATCTTGCACTATTGCACCAAATTTCAAACTATATGACAGAAATATCCTATATTAATTCAATACACGGACATTCTTCCCATCCTTGCTGAAAATAAGATTGATCAAATTAAACAGATTGCCAAATTTATAAAAGAGATAAGGATTAATGTTTGAAAAATATAAACGCGCGCTAAAGACAAAAAAATAATATTAAAAGTAATCGTAACAAACTACTCGACTTGACTTGACTTCAAACACCATGGAATTCCGTTACTGAAACAAGCAAACTTTCAAATTTATTTTGACGTCCGAAAATTCACATGACAATCAAATCTGTCAAATTGCAAAAACAAAACTTGGCTGATATGGACTGACAAGTCTGCGCCAAAGCGAGAGAGAAAAAAAAAAAAAAAATAGAGGAATCCAACTTGAAAAAAAGGAGAAGACACCGAGTGGTGATAAATCTGACAGCTCCCATGTTGAGGTATAGGACGAAACTTTTAAAATGCTGCAAGAAAATTCAAAGAAATTCTAATTAAAAGCGATTTGTTGTATGATTTAGGAAAACTCCGAACCCGCACAATAGCGGTATTAATTTTATTTTATTTTTAATTTGATGAAAATGACTTCACTGAGTAGTTTTGGATTTTTCTTACATTATACAAGAAACCACTTTTAATTAGAACTTTATTTGAATTTTCTAGAGGCATTCTAAAAGTTTCGTCCTATACTTTAACATGGGAGGTGTCACATTTATCACCACTCGATGTCTTCTTCTTTTTTCAAGTTGGATTCCTCTATAAAAAGGCTTCCTGCCCTGGCGGACAAAACATCTAACATCTACCATTTCTTTTCAATAAATCACTTGTCAAGCGATAAAGTAGCGAAAGATTTCCACTGCTGAAGAGATTAAGTATAAAACATGTCGCCTTATTGAATTTCGCAAGCTTTCTTGTTCGCATTCAGATTCAGCAACATTTTCCCCAACCGCATTCGCTCGCTCTCTTTGTTCTGAGGTCTAGCAACACTGTGTTGCACTGCTGTTGCTTTCATTTTTTTTTCTTTTCTATTCTTCTTCACCGTCTTAGTCCTTGACGCCAAGGCAAACTCGATGATGTAGAACGTTATTGTCCCGTCATCATTCATATGATTATTTCGGGAATGGGGCAGCGCAACCAAGCGCATGGAGGCAAGTCGCGTACGACGACATGTGCTGTGCTGTTTGCGCTGTTTGCTACGTTCGATGGCGCTCTTTGCAGCACACCGATGTTGTCGAGATACGAATAATGTCAAAGTAATTTCGACGGTAAGCTATGATAAGAGCCAAAGCCGGAAATTTAACAATGCCATTTTTCGATGATTTGTCATAACTTGAATTCTAAGTAAGCTTCTAAATGCAATCCTCATCGGAGGGTACTTGGACGAGGATTGCCGCGTATGAAAAATCACAGAAGAAGTGGCCCTTATGAAAGAAAACTCAAGATTTGCTCTTTCCTTTTCTGCCACGTGTCTCTGCTGGTTCAAAGGGGAAAGGGGAAGAATGGAATTTGAAATGCGACGTATAAGTGGAACGTGATCGTTTGATTTATCGTTAAAGTTTGAGTAAGCACATGAGAGGAATTTAATACTGTATAATCCTTGTGCATGAGTTCTCGTTTTCCCGGAAAGTTTCATTCAGCATTTTTTGCATGTATTTCATGTCGATGAGTATAGGATGATTATAAAACCCCAAAACAACATGCAAGCTTTGGTAGGTTAAATACATTCATCGTTTTCATAAGCAAAATAACATCATCAAATTGATGTGAGCCTGTTATGCGAATAGCGGAACAATAAGTACATAATTTGAACATCATAAAAGCCCATCAGACTTAAAAACAGTTCGATCAACTAATAAACTATGTTTTATAACGGTCGTGAAACGAAATTCACAATGACAATAACTATCACCTTATCATGAATGCAATGGGTCTTCAAATTTACCAAGTCTTGGCGTGTTCAGGAGGGTCTTACCAGAAATCCATCAAAAGTTGTAATTGTACCTTTCACCAGGTTGAATCTAAAAGCTTTTCAGCTAAGGGGATTAGGAATTCATCTTAGTGAACAGGTTAAATACCTAGAAGTGATCCTGGATGCCAATGTGAACTGGAATGGTCATCTTGAGTGTGTGATTGGTAAGGCTACCTGTATACACTAGGCCAGAATGAAAAATTAGTAGGATTAAATTATTTTCACTATGAAGATGCAACTTTAGAACAAAACTGTCTTCGGCAAAGTATCAGCTGATAATTAGGACTTCAATTTGACATCAGTTTCAGTTAGGGTGGTCCTTGAACATATTGAAATAAAAATCTATCTCTCACATTTCTTGTCAAAAAGCAAAATGCTCTAACATGTTGTTTCTTGTTCAATTTAAAGCAACTTTGCTGCAAAAACCGTTGCCGTAGTTCTTTTGTCAATTAGTTATATGATCATTTTTACGCTTAAGAGTAGGTTGGACCTGAAAAAATGAGTATTTTTCATCTAACATTTTCATTAGAAATTTTATGAAAACGGTGTCTTGGGCAATTTTTTAGAACTTATTTAAATACACACTTTGATGTAAAAAAAAATAATTTTATACATTCGTTCAAAAGATATTGCGATTTTAGTCCACAAATTACGAAATTTGAAAATTACAATATTTTTTAAAGGGGGAATACCAGGGATACAAATACCATTGTATATGAAAAGTAAAGAAAAGAGGTCTCTTTTGTGTATAAATACTCAGGTGAATTTAGAAGAACTTTAGGATAAATGGCACTATGAATGCATGTCCTTTTTATAATAACATTCTTGATTTTTTCTTAAATGTTGATGGCAACGACGAATGAATCACCATATTTTAATTAAAAAAACTAATATTTGCATTTGTTCAATTTCAATCGATGAATCATCATCAGCCAATACACTCAGCCAAATAATCTTAAGAATTTCATAAGGTTCAACTTATGAACGATGCTTTTGAATTTCATAAGGTTGCCTTATGAACGGATTTTGTTTCACACGACGTTGTTCTTGTACGCCTTTAAGCATTCATGTTTTCAAGTGAAGATATATACTAGTGGGCAAGTCACTGGACCCATAACCCCCACGTTCAAGGTTCGAATCCCGGTTGTTCAACATTTTTATTTTTGCAACATCATTATATTTAATAAGGTAAAGTTATGAAACTTATACTGATTTCTTATAGCAAATAATCATAATGCAATCTTATGAATATCGAAAGTTTATTTCGCTGAGTGTAGAAATTCAGTTTGCCAAGGGTAAAAATATGGAAAGATTATTAAAATACCTATCATGAAGGATAATTTGAGGGACGAGGAAGAAATTATTTTGACCATGAAAATATAATTTTAGCAAAGCACTGTCTTTGTCAAAGTGTATGGCTTTAGAAGCTTTAATTAGAAAAAAATGTAGTTAAAGTGGTCTTCAAATATATAGAGATTTTAAGATGTCTTTCGTAGATCTATCAGTAATGTATCATGTTTGTCAATAAAACATAATCGATGCAGCTATCATCCTTATGACCAAATGGTTGTTTGTAACGAGCATGATTCGAACTTCCATCGCATCCCCATTTCACCGTCAAGTAAATGTCATCATTTGACGAATAATAAATCTCCGAGTTAAGGCCCAAGCTTTCCCACAGTCGCTGCATAGTGTGATCAATCAAGTTCTGTATTGAAACCTGAGCAGCAGATTGTTGGATATCAATGCCTGTAAACAATCAGTTATGTATTACCACACTATTAACCAAATGAAAGTAATATTACCATTGGGATAAAAAATCTATTTAGTATCTCTCACATCCTTGTGACATCATGCGAATGTTCGAGTATTGTGCCTTGGAAAATCCGTTCTGACATAGAAAAGCAAGTGCTTCGGCTGGTGTGAACAAACTATCTCCAGGATCAGGATCGTTAAACGTTGTATCCATATGGAAGTTGGATCTGATGCAATATGCTCAACTTATGTCCCTGCCTTTCGAAAACCTCCAGAATAAAGGCTAGAACCAGCAGCCAAGCTCAGTTCTTGAGGAGAATATTCCTGTGTCAGATTGCGTACTTTAACCACAGAAAACAGACATCCAAGCTAGAGTGACCTCCGTGTGTAAATTTCTGTAACTGCCATTTTAAAATTACAGCTTGTTTCCGTTAGTTTTGGTGATTCGTATGTTGATGGCGCCACCTGCGTGCCATGAGATTTAATAGGCTGTCAATTTTAGTTTGGTGAAACCTATACTAGGCGGCGCTGATTTTCCAACGATTTACTTTTGAAAATTTACACAGTAAATTAGGGAAAAAATGTTCGAGTCTGGATGTCTGTTCTCTGTGCTTTAACTTTTTTTGCTTTTCTTCCAGAATCCTAAAACGATTTTGAAGGGCGTCCTACCCTGTTCTTAGGAGTAAACGATGACTTGATTTTGAATGAGGATAGAGATAACCATATTTTATTTTTCGAGAGAAATCTCTCTTTCATATAGTTACTGCTGCTCCAACGCTTTTTAAATTCGAACCGACGCTTGTATATCTGTGATAACATTGCTTCTTTGCTTATTTGACTCGTTAACTATGGAGCGAAAGATCTCCGAGCTACTTTTCCCAGAAATGAATAGCTCAACTGAATCACCATTTTTCACATCTAAAACAGATTCTCGTATAACAAAAAATAACAAAGCATTGGTTCAAATAACCTCTTTCCATTTTTACGAATTTCGGTGGTAGAACCACCGACAAACCGACATGAATGACAATAGAAAATGTCTTAATATTTCTGATCAAATAATTTTACTGACATCTATCTTCGTGTTCGCTTATTGAAGCCTTTATTGAAGCCACGAAAACGCTTGGGCACTTGATAAAAAGGTTCATGTTTAAGGAATTCTGGACACATTTATTTGATCTAGATAAAATGAATCTATAGGTTTTGACAGATGGGATCGCTGCACATTTGAATCGGTTGTTACGGATTCTTGATCAATGGTGAAGATTGAGTTTCATGTCGGTTTGTCGGTGGCAGAACTTCAAAACTATTACAAAAAAAATTCAAGCCGTGAGGAAATTTATTTATAAAGATTTAAATTCAGATTCAGGAAGTATTGATAAGCTAGTACGTGGCACAATAAAACACCAGCAAATAACTGGTCATCCGCAGACAATCCGGTAACAACTTGACAGTTCCAGGGTCAAGTCAATGTACCTCGGTAAACGTGGCTCACTAGCTCTGTCAAATCAAATGAATCCTAGAACAAAATATCAATTGAACGTATTTACATCGACTGTTATTTTCAAAGATGTGGAGCTCATATTCGTACTTGATGAATATAATGCTGACGATATGTTGGAATTTTCCCTAAATGTTAAATAGTGGATATTTTTACCCTTCTTAAAGAGAATTTGTAGAAGCATGAACACACTTAAGACTTAGAGTACTAGGAAAGGATTGAATAATTTAAAAACCGTTATTATAAAACCATTCAGAAATTCTCAGCACTTGAAAAATCCGAGAGCTATCAAGACGTGAATAAAATGGCAGCCTTCTTCACTTTTAAATGGCTTACTATACTTTTCAATGTATGACGCTCTGAAACCTCCAGCACAATGGAAAGCCACCGATGCAAAGAAAAAAAAAATTTGCTTTACTAAGGGTGCACTGAGAAAAAAGATTGGTACACGCAAATATATTCTAGTTTCATTTAACAGGAATTTCACGTTGAACTGGGCATCAACATCATATTAGTTTGATTTGACTACCTACGGTGGTTAAAACAAACAAAAAATTGTACACATGCAAACACAACCGCATATACGTTGAAGCGCTTCATTCCTTATATTTTTGAGAAAACAACCCAAGAAAGTTCAAACTCGAAGATTTTTCTAAGCTTTAAACGCGCATGGCGTAAAAAATACAGTTTTTGTTTAATTATGTTCAGTGGTTAAGTAGCACAATTTATAATTTTGGCACGTTTTTGGCATGTATGTTTATAATAAAACTGAACAATTATAATAGACACATTGCAAATATTAGTTATTTATTGAAATATGGTGATTCATTCGTTGTTGCCATCAACATTTTAGAAAAAAATCAAGAATTTCTTTTTACAAAGGACAAACATTCATAGTTCTATTTAACCCAAAATTCTTCTAAATTCACCAAAGTATTTATACACAAAAAAGACCTCTTATCTTTCATATGCAATAGTATTTGTATCCCTGTGTCATTTGAAAAAAAAATTGAAAAAATCGTAATTTTTGGACTAAAATCGCGATATCTTTTGAACGTTTGTATGAAATTACGTTATCTAAAAATTGCTCAAGACACCGTTTTCATAAAACTTGAAATGAAAAATACTAATTTTTTCAGGGCCACCCTAGCGTAAAAATGATCATAACTATTAACGGAAAAGACCTACGACTATGGTTTTTGCAGCAAAGTTGCTTAAAATTTAATAAGAAACAACTTTTTACAACATTGTATTGCTTTTTGTCAAGAAATGTTTATTTCAATATATTCCCCCTAACTGAAACTGATGTCAAATTAAAGCCCTAATTATCAGCTGCTACTTTGCCGAAGACAGCTCTGTTCTAAAGGTGCATCTTCATAGTGAAAATAATTTATTCCTGCTAATATTTCATTCTGGCCCAGTGTGTAATGATAAGAATAAACGTACAAATGTTTAAAACAAGAATTAATTGTTAATGTTTCTTAATAATATTTGAACTCTACTGGTTGCGCTCTAAATTTATTTTATTTATTCGGTTATTTAAATTTTGGTTTTTGCTTGAATGCCAACAGGTTCCGACAATAGATCATTGCACGATGGCGTCATCAATGCAGTTTTGATAGTTCAGGGAGCTTATTTACATGGACTTAGAATATTTTCGGTCAGATCGGTTTGGGATTTTGTGCTCTAAATTTATTACGATTGAAGTAAAATAGCCGGAAAACAGACAAAAAGAGATTTTTTTTACATCATTTCTTGGATCCAATCGTACAGAATCAGGATAAAGCCAATTAAAAATATCGTTTGAGTGGTTCAAATTCTAACACCTTGTAAACAAGCTTCCTGAACTGTCAAAAAAGTGAGGTTAATACATTCCATGCAATGATCTATCTATAACCTACCGATTAATGTGACAAATGGCTCATGTAGCAAATACACGTTCAAATTCGCCTACCCAATGAAGGTATTGTTGAAACTAACAGCCTTCGAATTTGATTCAAAAATTGTGATTTTTGTTCGAAGCATGCTTTCTATTTACTTTAAATAATTGATATGTTTCAAGTTGAACAGCGGTATTTTTAATTTAAATTGACGAAATTTGTATCCGTGTTGTACTGAAAAGCAACAAATCATTTTGTTGATTCCAAGGGGCCAAGGGGCAAGACAGCTTTCTTGTGAGTATTATTTTTTTCAAATTTACTCAGGATTCATAAAATTTGCTCACACTATGATGTTTTTCAACGTTTGAAGTTCTCGTTTGAAGTTCCTGTTGACGATATGCCTTACCCTCCACTCGAAGGACTTACGTCACTAATTAATGAGCTCCGAAACAGTTACCTTGATGCAAAGCACTCCACCAAACAAGCCAGCAAATACATACTAAATTCCGTGTGAGGACTTTGCCGTTTCACTGAAAACGAGCAACCGAGCGCGCAAAGTTAAAGTAGGGAATTATGCTTAACACTTAGCAGGATTTGTCATCAACTAATCAAAAGAACGAACGACCGTACACACAAAGAATAATGATTATTAAAAATAAAAATAAACCATTGCCAAAATAGAAAAGTTGCATTGGTTCTTTTTCGTAGAAAGCGGTTTGCTTTCGAAACAAAAACCTTCAAACCGTCAATTCAAAAATTTTGTGCTCTGTACATTTAAAAGTAGAAATTTTCAGAATAAATTGTAGAACTGTCAAAACGAAAACGGCATCTTTGAAAACGAAAGCAAATTATTTCATTCCAAAATTAACATTCGTCTAGAAAGTTCCGTGCAATCAAACGAAAAATGTGCTTTTCGGATTGAAATAAAAATAAAAGTTTCAAAATAAAAGGATTTATTTTCAGATTGATTGTAGAACTGTCAAATCTAAACCATGGCATTGTTTAAAATCGGAGCAGTTTTATTTGCAAAATAACCTTTCAAAGTTGAACTTTCGTGATGTTTTCCATCACAAGAAAGCCATGTTGGACATTATCACCCAAATGCACCTGAGCAACATCTGGCATCTGATGCCTGGTGTGCTGCCGTTCGTCGTCGTTTGTGGTAGCGCTGCAAATAAAAAAGTGGAATGATTGATTTAATTAAAACATTACCATTCACGTAGTTACGTACCCATCCTTCTCACAGAAATTATTGCTTTTATCCGCCCTAAGTAAAGCAGCGTCATTGTAAATATCTACCGCCGTCATCCAGTTGAAACTTTCCTGCACTTGTTCGCACTGTAACAGTGTGATAGAGCGAAAAATTCCAAACGACGACGACGACTCGCTTTGTGTTGGTAGTTTTGACAGTTCTACAATTTTCATGGTAAAAAAACACACTTTTAAATTTACACACTGAACCGAAAAAATACACTTTCAAATCAAAAACATAATTTTCGTAGAAGATAATTTTCCTTTTAATTTAATGAAAAATTACTACTTTTTAGAAGTAAAGTGCAAAACTTTTAGTAAAACAATATTCCTTTTTTGTGTGTACTGGTCTTAGAGTTAGTTTATGGCTGAACGTTCTGTGATCCGATTTACCGGATTTCGGTGAAATTTTACAGTATTCCGGTAAAACAAGTACCGGAACTTGTCCGTTAAATCGGGTTACCGAACGTTCAGCTGCTGGATGTTCTGAAAAAAAAAACTACACGAAACCAAAACGTCATCTTTTATTCGTCTTATTTCTCCGACCACTCACATCGAAACATCAAAATCATGAATCCTAGAGGGTTTGAGCTGTTTAGTGGAGTCGAGTTATTAGTACGAGACACTGAAGAAGTCTGCACATTGTAGACGAAATACGCGTATCTGTCGAAGATAAGCAAAGGTTGTTGGAATTAAATGGAAGATACTAATTCTTCTTCTAATTTCTAGATTTTCCCAATCATCTAATCATGTTTCAGAATTGCAATCCGTCGGCCACCGTATGAACTCCAAGCGGATGACAAGAATTTAATAAGCAGATGGAAATTCATTTGTCTTCTGAATGAACATTCGCATACACAGATAATGATTTTGCAGTTGAAATCTGAAACGTTTTTAATTGGAATTATACCCGTCCTCAAATGATATGTTAAGGATATTGGTTTAGCCCCTTTACACAAAATATTCGGAATGAATATGTCGGTTCACTCGGTTTAATAGAAATGCGAGCTGGATCAACGCGGGTCAAAAAGAAAAACCACCATTTGCAATTAGTGTTCGATTAGCGGAGTATACGGGCAGAATAGTTAAATCAGTGAAACATTATAAATAAAACAGTGAAACGGGGGATTTTAAACAATATTTCGATAATACCTCTTCGAGAAAAAATGTATGCTATACAATGTGTGTAAAAGCATCCTTGTTCTATTCTTATGATGTGATAAACGAAGAATTTTCAAAAGTGAAAACTGAGGGAAAGTTCAAAGTTAGTTTTTTAAACGAGAGAATCTACTTTAAGTCACTTGTAAATGGAAATTTTCCAAATGAGCAAGCCGAAATATTGATTTGTGGTGATTTCATCTATCGAAACAAGACATACAGAACAGGGAACATTTATACCGTTTCTCGTAACTCTAATGTTGAAGCGTATCAAATAGTAGAAACTATTAAATTTGATGAAGAATATTCCTTTATTGTGTCACGGTGGAAAATCAAAGAATTTTCAGATCATTATCAAGCATACATCGTAGGACAAAAGTACAAAGAGCACTTTATATTAGATATAACAATATTTAATGGACTCCCAATTGCTCTAGAAACTGTTAAAAATATGTTATTGTTAGGACAAAAATTATTTAGTTATAACGATTACGAATAAATAACTTAATTACAAAAATACTTTGTACTTGTGCTATTTTTTAAGTGCCATGTTTGATAGGTCGAAAAAGGAAGAGCTCCAAATGTTGACAATTATTACAAACCTAGAAATGCCAGGTCAAAAAATTCCATAGAATTGTAAAAGGCTGGACACTGGTGCTTTTATTGTTGTGAACGTATTAAGCCCGCACCGATTAAGAGAACCGATTCCAAGCACGGAGTTAGCAATTACTTAAAACACTCATTTTTGGCAGTATCATATGGTGCCCAAAATGAAGCATCAAACTGCCAAATGTGAGCTTTTTCAGTTATCGATAGCCCCGTGCTTCGAATAAAGTCCCATCGGGCTTAATCTGTTCTCTACCCAACCTAATATTGGACTTACCAAACACGGCACAATTAACGAAATTCGAAAAAAATATTTATAGTAAACATTTAAATTTCCGTTGAAATATATATAATTTCTCCTTCAATTTTCATCCACCATTTGATAAATTTCTGACCGTCATCCTGTTTCCGAATGCAAATCCTCGGAAAATTGTCTACCTTCAATGTAGTTTTGAAATGAATCCAGCCTCACATTAGGCTGACAGTCATACAGGTGCTCATCATTCGATGATGAACTCTGCCATCCGAAAACCGACTGATTTTTGTTAAAGGGCGCAAGCGAAATACTTTGCAGTCGATCTAAGAACGATGTTTTGGTTAAGTGTTCCGAAAACTGTAAAATTTTCTAGTGTGATAAAGTTAAATAATGCTTCTGCATTGTTTTGTTTAGCCGTATGTTAAACAATTCCGGCTCACAACTCTATGCAAGTATTGTGCTATAAAAAAATATAGCAAAAGACGTGACTCACGCTGTCAACTTCGATTAATAATGCTAGAAAATCTTCTGACTACAGCGTAACCGCCGTTCTAAACAAACTTGTTAATTCATAATTTGTTGGGAATGAATTTAACGTTGATGAAAATTCAATAAAAAATGGCTTCTCTCATTTGTGCCAGTTTATATGGGGTAATTTTGTCTAAATATAAGAGCTATTGACGATTTATGTGTTTGCAAATGATATACGTTACGCCCAAATCATAAAGCGCTTCTAATTTGTCACAACAAAAACCTCCGTCGTCGGTCGCCAGTTTAATTCCATAATTTGGGTTGGGCGTTGTTTACATTCCACTAGTGTTCTAGGCTGCAAAATCGTTCCAATTTAAGCCAAATCTAAGTACCTTTTCAAAATGATTCAGCTTCAATCGTTGCTTGCGCTGCTAGTTCTTCTTGTTACATTTGAAAGAAGTGAGTTTATCTTCAAGGTTCAACCAGTGCGGTGATTTACTAAACGTCCGAACTTCTCACAGGTACGGCAATTTGGTGCTACCGCTGCACGTCGGCCACACCCGGCTGCGGGAATGACTTTAACTGGCGAGGAATCGGTTACCTGGGAGATCCCTGCCCAGAGGACGACGACATCTGCGTTAAGGTGATCGAGCGGAAGGGCGGTAGGTGGAAATGATAATGATCGTAACAATGCAATTAATCGGGTTGAAATTTCAGTGACGGAAACCATAACCCGGGAGTGTTTAAGCGCTTTGCAGGGTTTCCGCACGGACATACCGGCTGATAAGTACGAGGGATGTCGCCCGGGTGCGAAGGACGAACAGCTGGCACATTATGTGAACAACTCGATCAAGGAGTTGGACGTCAAGAGGGATCACTTCCAACAGACTTCGTTCTGTTTCTGTTTCCTGGACCATCGATGCAACGGAGCTCCGCGGGGAATGATCGGAGATGCGTGGAAGGTGGCACTGGGTGTGGTGGCCGTGGCCGGAATCTTACGCCGGCTGACGCTGTAACGGAGGATCGGTGAAATTGGAAATCATTCCGTCCATTTATTCAAGTAACGACAGAAGTATTGAATCGTTTTTAGAATCTCTGAATTTTTACATGAATCGATAATGTAAGTATATTTTTACATATTTTTTAATTTAACGAACGGTTCAAAACTCAACTACAAACGTGCCGCTAAAGTTGAGCGAATTGTTAGCAGTAAAGTGTCTTATTTTATAATATGCCAGACTTGATTACTTGCTTCGAAATCCTACCAAAGTTACACAGACGGTTTTCGCGCTAACTTGAACAAATGTTGGCAGCACCTTCTCAGATTACAAAGTAGAAACCTTCTGGGTGTGTATACCATGACTAGATAAGCCACTTTGCATACTTTTTTCTTCAAAAAAAATTCTAGACTGTCTTTTGAAAAGGGTAAAACTTTTTTTTATCGATTTTTTTTTAAATGTGTTTAATAAAAAAATGACACTTCTACAAAAAATTGTTGTATGGGTGATTATCAAAAAATAAGTCAAGTTTTAAGAAAAAATATTGATAAAAAACTAAAATGAGCCCTACACTGAAAAAAATCATTTAAAAAAACTCAAGGTCGACTTAAAAAAAACACCATTTTTGATTTCGATGAAATTTTGTCTCAAGATAGGTAATCATGTTCCCTACCAACCGTTCATACATCACAAGATGGGCACTTTTAAGGGAACAAAGTTTTTCTAACGTAAACTTTTTCATGTCCCATTGTTTTTTTTTCAGTGTATTTAGTTATCAAAAACTAAAACAGTGAATGTCATAACCATCCCAGAATACAATGAAACTTAATTTTTAAAGGAGATTTTGTCTTATTTATTCAATCATTTGGAAGGGTTTTAATGTTTTAATTGTTTTCTATCGTCATCAATCGCATCCCTGAGTCGTCTGCTTTGTTCGTAAGTTCTCTACGCCAGCTGATTCCGCAATTTCCGGCCGAGTTACAGTAAAAAACTGGTAAACTTCTACACTGCAGCGAACGAGTCTTCGTTTGAAATATTGGTTCTCACAGAAATCTGGCTGGATGACGTTATCGAATCTCGGATACTGTTTGACGAGAGCTACGCGGTCTATCGATGTGATCGTAATCCACTAACCAGCAACAAGAAACGTTCCGGAGGTGTATTAATTGCTGTGCATAACAGTTTATCATCGTCGACACTGAAGGTAAATGATCATACTATTGAACATGTTTGGGTCACCGTTAAGCTCAGCCATTACTCGCTTATTGTCGGTGCTATCTATATACCTTCAGATATGGCGAGTGATCATTTTGTTTTACGCCGTAATGCTGCTTGTGTGGAGGAAATCTCGATGGCCACTGCGGACGGTGACAAACTCGTTATATTAGGGGACTTCAATCTACCTAGTTTACGATGGTCACGACTTGATGGGCCGTTTTGTATTGTTGAACGTTCTAATTCAACTTTATCTCGATCATGGAATTCTTTGTTGGATTGCATGTATTCGAACGGCTTAGAACAAGTCAACGATATCAAAAATCATGCAGGAAACACTCTTGGCCTCGTTCTTGTTAATGATTCGTTTGGGAGACAATTTGAGCACGAAGAAGCTGTCGAACCATTAATTCCCGTTGATCCGCCCCATCCTCCCCATGTTTTGATCGTTCAAAGCGATATTGAAACCAGTAGTGCCAACAACATATATGATCTTACTGATTGATGGAAATCGATTGGTTGGCTGTCTGTTTCTGCGCTGAGGTCGATGATTGTGTTGGCAAATTTTCGCAGATTCTTCATCAAGTTTTCAACGGTTGTGTGCCTCTACAACGTCCGCCATTATACCCTCAATGGTCGAGTCATGAACTTCGAGTTTGTAAAACGGAACGAAACATTGCTTGTCGAGCATACCGTTCTTATCGATCATCTCTTAACAAGTTTTCCTATAAATGTTGTAGCCAACGGCTAAACAACTGAGCGTGATATGAAGCGAAAACCTAAACGATTTTTGAACTTTGTTAACTCCAAGCGTAAAGATACCGGATTGCCTTCACAGAAAGAAAAACCCTCATTGATGGCTGATTTTTTTCAATCAGTCTTCGAAAATGACTGCAATACTTCAGATGCGCTGAGGTATGTACCGCGTGATGCCATTGATGCTGATACCTTCACTGTATCTGCAGACAATTTGACGAAGGCACTGTCTAAATGGAAAACGTCGTACCAACCTGGACCGGATGGAGTTCCTGCCTGGTTTCCGAAGAAATGCTCTGCGAGTCTGATTTTCCCTCTACTGCACATCTTCAACTTGTCAATACAGCAATGCATCTTTCCAACTCTCTGAAGGGCTTCTTTCATGTTTCCGGTTCATAAAAAAGATGCGAAGAATAATGTAAGGCACTACCGAAGGAATAACGTCCCTATACGCGTGTTCTAAATTACTGGAAATAGTTGTATCTAACTACCTGTGTTCTCGTGTGAAACAATACATCAGCCCTAAACAGCATGGATTCTTTCCTGGACGAAGCGTAACAACTAATCTTGTGGAATTTTCATCATTATGTATTCAAAACGTTGGACGTGGCATGCAGATTGATGCCGTTTACACCGATTTGAAAGCAGCATTTGATCGAGTTAGTCACGTGATTCTATTAGCGAAACTTGAAAAGCTTGGAACTTCCACTCAGCTCGTTGCATGGGTTAAGTCTTACCTGTGTGGTAGAAAACTGGCAGTTAAAATTGGCTCTGCTGTCTCTGACTGGTTCACTAACGGCTCTGGCGTCCTACAGGGAAGCAACTTGGGTCCGTTGCTATTCTCGCTTTTCTTCAATGATGTCGCCTTGCACCTTGGCGAAGATTTCTGCGTACTATACACGGTGTTCAATAAGTTCGGATACACTTTCAAAATTTGTTAAAAAAATGAAAACATGTTTTTTTATTTTTTGGATTTATGTTATTGAAAGCTATGTTTACAAGGAACGTTTACAACATTTCTCTTGGAATGACCCCCCCTTTGTACTCCTTAACGAGCTTCAAACGTTTCTCGAACGCGTCGCAGGCGGCACGCACGAACTGCATGGGCATTTCGTCCCAGATTTTGAGAATTACCGTCTTGAAATGATCCAAAGTGCTGACCTTGTATTCGTTCAGCTTCGCCATCATATAGGACCAAACAAAAAAGTCGAGAGGATTCAAGTCCGGGGAGCTGGGAGGCCACAAAGTTTTGTCCAGAAAGTCGGTTAAATTGTCCCGACACCAGGCTTGAACCACATTTGCCGTATGGGCTGGTGCACCGTCCTGCTGGAACACGTAGTGCTCATCGCCGTAGAGGCTTCGGAGACTGGGGGCAACAACCTTTTCCAAAACCTCAGTTTTGTAGTACGCCGCGTTGATTTTGACGTTTTTTTCAATAAACACCAAGGGTAGCTTACCACGTTTGCATACTGCCCCCAAACCATCACCGACGCGGCACTTTGGAACCGAGGGATGTTTATATTGGATTCAGGAATGCTGTCCCTCGATGGCGCCCACACCCGGTCATTTTGCACATTGTGCGGCTGCTGCAGCATGAACAGTTTCTCGTCCGAAAAAACAAACTCCTGACCAGCGTGCCGAGAGAGGATCCTCTTAGCTCGATCCAACCGCTTTTTGCTGGTAGCCTCCGAAACGCCATGGACCTTACGTTTTTTGTAAGGCCTGAAACCAAGGTCATTGGTGAGTATGGTGTGAGCGGTTCCAATGGAAACGTTGAGATCTGCAGCCGGTTTCCGGATTGAGCGGTTCTTTTGCGCCGAATTTGCTCCTCACGATCTTGATGACCCGTGGCGTCCTCGCTGAACGCGGCCGACCGGATCTCGCACGGTCATTGGTCGAGGACGTCTCCCGGTATCGCCTGATGGTCGTGTAGACAAAGTTCCGCTTGACCCCATGCGATTTCAGCAGCCGGAATATATCGCCGGGTCGCTCATCGTTCAAAAAACGCTTAATTACGAAGTCCCGATACTCTTTCATCGCGCGTAACAAACGAACAACAACTAACAGAATGTCAACACCGCGCACATTCGGTAGCGTATGAATGAAGCTAAAGCTGACACCAATACCAATGCAGAATATGTACATGGCGCATACCTACGCAATGATGAAAACTTGTATTCGAACTTATTGAACACCGTGTATGCCGATGATATGAAAATATACATGATTGTTGAAATTTTTTCGAACTGTATCGAATTGCAAAATCTTCTTAATCGGCTTAGTGCCTGGTGGTGTATGAAGCTCAGTGTCCCGAAGTGTTCGGTAATTAGTTTTCAACGAAAAAAACAACCTCTCATTTACAACTATGTTATCGGCGATGAAACACTTGCACGGGTGGATTCTGTGCGGGATCTCGGAATCATTTTGGACGTCGTCAACTAGGTTTCGTATCCAAAATTACAAAAGAGTTTCGTGATCCGTATACGCTTAAATCGCTGTATGTTTCATTGGTTCGACCCATCTTGGAAACGTCATCTGTCGTGTGGGACCCTTACCATATAACAGTAGCCGACCGAATTGAAGCTGTACAAAGGAAGTTTATTAGATTCGCCTTACGCTTCCTTCCCTGGAATGACCCACTGAATTTGCCACCGTACGAAGCTAGCTGCCAGCTGCTGGGCTTGAATTTATTGGAGCGCCGTAGAAAAACTGCTAAGGCTGTGTTCGTCTTCAAAATGTTGGCTGGAGAATTTGACGCTTCGAATCTACTGGCTATGCTATCTATGATCTGAACGAGCCAATTCGGTCAATGATGAACGTGTTTAACCATCGGTATCCTGACTTTGATTTTAATATAAGTGTTGACGTGTTTAGAACTAGAATATAGATTCATTAAGACTATCAAATATTGTCAGATGAATAAAATAAATAAATAAATACCATGCCCCTTATTTCCGGTAGTACAAAGAATACCATGTTCATCAACAATGATTGAGATAATTGATGGTACCATGTAAGATAAAAAAAGGTTAAAATTACAATAATGAATGCAGTAGAAAGTTTATAAAAGAAGTTAACATGTTGAATTACTTACCTAACTCATGTTCGATTTGTTGACCACTCGTTGACGGTTCTGGATCATCATGATGTTGCTGCCCACTAATTGATAGTTGCATAGTTTCGTCGTTTCCATCCGATCGGCGTTTTTTCGTTTTCGGACCTCTATTGTGACTTATCAATCCACGACATGACTCACAAATACTCATTGATTCGTCCTCGATCCTTGATGAAATGGTACGTAGGTTATGATGATTGAACCTTGGGTTGTTTATTTTTGCACAGCACTTGAATCTGTTGAATTTTGATTTACACGATTGGTCCATTATGACACTTTTCAGAACTGCTTTTAATAACCTTTCGCAAAGAGAAGTAACACGTTGAATGTCACTGATTCACTTTCTTGTTTAGTTTATATTTGGTTTAGGTACAACTCTTGATTCGTTTCTTTCGATTAGGTAGTTCGATTCTACTAAATAGCCTAACCTAGTATTAGATAAGAAAAGGGGTAGAAATGTTTTAACCCTTTTCAAAAGACAGTCTAGAAAAAAATTGAAGTAACTAAGTATGCAAAGTGGCTTATCTAGTCATGGTCTACACACCCAGAAAGTTTCGTTGTAATCTGAGAGGGGCTGCCAAATCCGAATACGATTTGGGGCGAAAACCGTCCCCAGCAAAACTAAGCAATAGGTTGATGATATGAGGAAACAAAATTTAATGATTTATTAGCAATTTTAATGTCTTAGGGATACACATCCAAAACCTGTACAAAGAAGGATCTGTGATATAAATTGGAAAACAAAACTTCCCCTTCAATACACTACAACTGTATTCAAGAATTGTGCTAACCAATACTTCACGAACTTTGCTCACTATTTAGTTTGAGAGTAACTCATTGTCTTGGACAGCAAAAGCAAGCGCTTTGTGGCCCCACCGTAAAGGCAGTTTGGTAAATATCTGGGCCCCCTCTAATAGCGTTGAATCTCAATTTCTAAAGCCTACAGGTATGCAAATGAGTTCTAATCTTCATCGTTAGTTCACATTGGGTCTTGGTCTTTTTACTTCCCTATCAAATAGTGAATGTTAAATTTAGTTTAGAAACCGTGTCTTACACTTGCTTTGCTCTTCCCATATATATGATAAAAGTCGACACTTTAAAGCCAGGCGACGGCAAACGACACAGGCTGAGGACACTTGAGCGCGCATGACGACGACGAACACGACAACGATGATAGTCAATAGTGGGTGCAATAGGTGGTGTGGTAATGAATAGACGGCAGCACAGCACGTGTCAAGATGGAAATGCAATCATTCTTTCATGACTTTTGTAAGATTCAAATGTAATAATGTCTTTTCGATGTTTCCGGAACAAGTGAGAGAGACTATAAATAACTTAATAAGCGAAGGTACGATCCATCTGGTAGCCCAGCTTCTCCAGTGCCGGAATGCAAGCGTAGTTGACCATGGGTGGAGGGCCGCACATCAGCACAAGTGTATTCGAGGATGGCTCAAACAGATGCTCCTTGATCATTTGATCGGTGATGAAGCCCTGTCCTTGGGTCCACTCGGGCTTCGGACGATCCAAGGTGTACCACAGCTTGAACTGGTCCGGATAGCGAGCAGCCAGATCGTCCAATTCTGGTTTAAGCAGAATGTCTTCTTCGGTCTAAAAATGCATAAGGAAAAAGGTTAGGTCGGATGTTCGGATAGGACGGTGAATTCTTGCTTACCTGATTAGCGAAGATGAGGGAAAGCTGAGTATTGTCCGTATCAGCGTGCTTCAAAATTTCCCGAACCAACTGTAGCATCGGAGTGATTCCAGTTCCACCTAGAATTATCCAATTATAGATTCAATCCGAAAGAGCACACACATTCAAATCAAAGCATTATTTACAAGTCACAAACACATTCCTTGAATGCATCACAACCGATTTCAAGCGCTAAGAATAATCTCGCAACTCGCTGATAACGCTTATCATCAACGCCACTCAAAACTCACCGGCAATCAGGCTGACCTTATCGGCTTCGTAGATTTGCGCCGGATCTTTGCGTAGCTTCTTGATGGAAAATTTGCCCTTGCCCAAATATTGCAGCCGTCCGGACGGACCGCGGAACGCAATCCGGTCGCCGATGGCCAAGCTTTCCAGATGCTGCGACATTTTGCCTCCCTCCGGGAACTTGGGATGCACTGCCTTCTTGTACACCTTGACGACCAGATCCACGAAGCCCTGATCGTCGTCGCAGGAAACCGGAGTGTACGCTCGGATTACCAGTTCTTCGTTGATGGTAGCCGACAGGTGGATGTGCTGGCCGACCGGCAAACCCAGGATGTGCTTGGTAGATGGCAGTCCGAACCGGAATCGGCGCGTGTCGTGGGAGATTTCCTCCTTCTCGATTAGTGGCAGAAGGTACTTTTCCTGTGAATCAACCAAGGTTCGCGGCTGGGAACCGGAGGACTTTTTCGACTCATCCTTGCCGGATTTGCTTTTATCTTTTTTGTTGCTGTTGAGAAGGTAGTTGGCAATGACGGCTCCGGCGACTACAACCAACACGCCAACCGCGACTGGGACGACCTGGAAGAGAGCAAAGATTGTGGCAATGAGTTTCTGATTTGTCGTTTCAATGCGAATGGGGATTAGATAAGGGGGTAATTATTTCGGGGGCGAGTAACGATGATTTCGCAGAATGAGGTGTTGCAAGTCATGCGTTTGTTCGAGTCAACCTGAGGTTCTGGAAAAAACGGCTGAGTAAATATTTGAAGCGAACTGTGCCGGGCTTTGTTGAATATTATAACTCTTTATTTGTTCAATTCGAAATCATTTGTGGAGTCCAAGTCCAAGGTCTTGAAAAATAAAAAGTAGCATTCGTAGCATTTTGGAAATTTAAACCTCTCAACTTTGAAGTAGTAAGGCAGCAGATATTTGACTACAGAGGAAATGCTGTGTGGATAAACAAAAAGTTTAAAATATCCACTAGATGAATGAAATAAGAACTTGGTAAGGTAAGAAACTGCAGCCAAGTCTGCTTTTTTCAGCTTAGTAAGAGAGGAAGTCAATACATGAGAAATTGATAAAGTCAAATTCGCCCTTATTTCGATGTTTTTTTTTGTAGGGTGATATTTTCATTTAACACCAACTTCATTCACTTTCATAAAGTGGTCTCTACATCGCAACAATGATATGACGGATAACGCGAGTTACAGATTTCGGACCTGTCACTGGGTGAGTGGAAAAGAACAATGGTGATAAAGTTGTGGAAAAAAGAGCGTTGTTGTTACAATCTAAACTTAAATCTAATCCTGTATCTTATAACATTATAAATCGTTAAGACTGAAATCTTCGTCAGTTGAGCCTTCGTCAGCTTCCACAATTACCTTTCTTCACCAAAATCGCACTTGCCACCAATCTCTCCATTGCTCATGATTGTACGAAACAACACATTATGGGAACTAAACGAAAATTATATTCCCGTTGGATCAAATCTGTAGGCTTCTACTGTTCTGCCTAAAAATACATACCTTGGACAGTATGCAAACATTGGTTCAGAAGAAAAAGGAAGAGGAACATGAGAAAGAGAGGAAGAGCGATAGAGACAGAGTGAGAGGGGGGTTCAGCAAGAAGGAAGGGAACGAGGATCTCGTGGACGCCTGACGGAAAATAAAGATTGAAAGTTGTATCGTAAACTTTGCGTTTTAATAAGAGTATTACAAAATTCAAAAATAGGGTGTCTGCAAAAGACTTTGTCGGCATGCCTCAACACAACTAAGCGGATTAAGATAAGCATACCTACATGGTTTAACATCTTGACCCATTGTCTTTATACGTAGTAAGTTTGGAACAGTTGTGTTTTCTATGGCAAAATCTACAGTGAATGACGCATTAAAACGATACCAACAGCTTGTAACGCTAAATAGCCGCGTAGGGAGAGGAAAAAAGCGCACCGTTCGGACTCCACAAATGCGCGAGATTATCCGGCGAGGAATCAAGCGAAATTATTCGATTTCCATCCGAAAGTTGGCGAAATCACTGAAAATTGCAAAATCTTCCGTTGGAGTCATAGTTCACGACAGCTTCAGTCTATATGTTTATAAAGGGCGAATACGAAATTATTGCGACACATTCAACAGGGCATAACTTTTTTACCATTGGGTAAAAATCAACCAAATTTTGCACACTTTCTCATTGATGTGTATTGTTTACATGCTGTCAAACTCGAAGTCGTGTTTTTCGATTCAAATAAAATGGAGGTGAACCAACGCGAGTCGAAAGAACAAATTCTTTCCAAACACCTGGAATTTCCTGACCTGTCGCACCGGCTGTTGGGAAAAATGTTGAACATTCACCATTCAACCGTCACCAGAGTGTTGAAGCGGTTCCAGGAGCGGTTGACGTTGGACCACGGCAAAGGAGCTGGAAGAAAACCGGGACCGGAGAACAAAAAGACGGAAGGAAAGGTGAAGCGGATGATTAAAGCAAATCCCAACGTCTCAAGCCGTGATTTGACTAAAAAGATCGGCATGTCGCAGAGCTACGTCCAGAATGCAAAGAGAGCTGGACTACATACATACAAGGTACAGAACTTCCCAAACCGCGATGAGCGGCAACAATCGACGGCTAAAACTCGGGCACGGAAGCTCTACGAGAAGATGCTGACAAAATATGGCTGCTGTGTGATGGACGACGAAACGTATATAAAAGCCGATTTTAAGCAAATTCCGGGGTTGGAGTTTTTCACCGGCAAGAGCAAGTTCTATGTGGACGACAAATTTAAGAAGAAGAAAATGTCCAAATATCTCATTTGGCTGGCCATCTGATCTTGCGGACTGAGGAGTGAGCCTTTCGTGACAAAGGGCACAGTAAATGGCGAGATCTACAAATCTGAGTGCCTCGTTCTTGCAGCAGCACGACGAAGCTCCGCTATTTTGGCCAGATTTGGCATCATGCCACTATTCTAAAAGTGTCCTGGAGTGGTATGAGGCCAATTCTGTCCATTTTGTTCCAAAGGACATGAATCCGCCAAACTGTCCGGAGCTGCGCCCGGTGGAGCAGTACTGGGCAATTATGAAGCGGGAACTTCGGAAGAGCAAGAAGACAGTCAAAGACGAGAAGGACATGTTAAGAAAATGAAAAAAAAAATCGAGAAACTGGTACCGGATGACACTGTCAAGACTTTGATGGAGGGCATCAAGCGAAAATGCGTTCAATTTTACACTCAAGGCTCCATCGATTAACTTTTCTTTTGATTTTTGAAGTAAATATATGTATAAAACTACCCTAAAATTTTGGTTTGATTCTAAACATTATAAGAAAATTGGCATGACATTTTCGGTGTCGCAATAATTTCGTGTTCGCCCTTTATAACTGTGCAAGAATCACTACTTGAATGAGACCATGAAAGCAAACCGGTTGAGAAAAGCTAAGGTTCTCCTGAGCCGCTCAGTGCTGTCCAACGATGAAACAGTTTTCACAATTGAGCAGCATCACAAACACCAAAATGATCGGCAGTTGCTTCCTGCTGCTTCCAAAAATCGTGGAAGTGTTTCAAGGAGTCATCATCCCACTTCTTTCATGGTTTGGGCTGGAATAACAAAACCCCTTTGATCTTCATCGACAAGGGGGTGTTAGTGAATCAAGCGGTATATCAGCACCTACTTACTGACACAGTAGCTTCTTGGGCATCGCAGCATTTCGACAAAAATGAATGGATTTTTCAACAAAACTGGACGCTGGCTCACGGAGCAAAAAATTCGAGTTATTAGTACGTGACACGGAAGAAGTCTGCACATTGTAGACGCAATACACGTATCAGTTAAGATAAGCAAAGATAGTTGGAATTAAATGGAAAGTACTAATTTTTCTACTCATTTCTAGTTACAGGTATTCCACTAATAGTTTTAACACCATTTTGTTGTACGGATAATAATCGGACACTCTGTACACACTAGGAGACAGTAAATAATAGTAACTTCGTTCATTCCGATCGGTAAATTGCGTTTTATGTATCTGTTGTTAAAACTGATTTCGTACCAAACGCCCTTGATATACTTACAATAGGAGGAATATAGGAAGTTTCGGATTTGCTTTCGCAGTTGCTTTGACAATGAATCTAAAAAAAAATGAAATACCGACCGAAGGTCTTATTAACGGACGCTCGACAACGGACTAGTTCTTCATCGTAAGACTACCGTGAATATCAGAGACCAACCCATAACCTGTTCATTGACAGCAATACGGCCTACGATAGCATCGACCACATAGAGCCTTGGAAAATTATGGACGATATTGGCTTTACCGAGGAGCTCACAAGATTGATTAGAGCAATGGTGGACCTGTGTTCAGATTCTGGGCGAGTAATGCAGCTCGTTTGAATTACGCCGAATTACATCAAATTGCATCACGGAAAAAACGCTGTAGAAAATTACCCATTGAGAATTTTCTCTTAAAAATTTGGGTAGAATTAGTTTAGAGTGTTTTTGTTGTATTTTTATAGCTGTTTATCGAAAATTTGAAAAAAATTGCGTCACCCAAACAGCGACGAATTGATTCTACGCAAGTCCCTGGAAAATGCTCAACTCTCTCATCAGAAAACAACTCGGAATCGTGCAGTCAGCCGTGATTTGTGTGATTAAACGTTACTACGAAACTTTGAGCATCGAACGGAAGTAGAAATGCGGTCAGAATGGATGTTCTGTTAGTGATCAGGATCACATGCGTTTCGTGAAAGCATCTAAGCGGAATCACAATGCTTCGGTCGGGGATGTGGCCAAAAAGTTGAATCTGTCCAAGTCTTTCGTTCAGAGCACCGCACGTGCGTTTCTGACATAGATTCTTCATATTGTACCTGATCAGTGCTGGTAAATTTCATGTCTATCAATTGAAAATGACAATGTAATGGATATCAATTTCGTAAAACCTTATGATGTATCACAACTCGTTGTTCTGGATACGACTGTAACGGAATGACGATATCGCATAGCCCCTTCGTCATGGGGCTGTTAAACAAAAAATTTCTCTCATTCATTAATGATTGAAAAAATCTCCTTCGTCACAGTGAGCTGATGAGATGAAATGAAATTTGTGAGATTCTCCTTTTCTCACCCACTGTCACTTACACAATCTGAAATGCCGTTTTAAGATCGGTTTTTCAAAACGACGAAAACTATTATAATAACAAAGCTTCAATCGTCAAAAAAAAAAGCATTCTGATAAGACGACATCCCAATTATTCTTCGGTTCATGAAAAGTAATGTATAACAACAAAAAAACCAACTTTATTGCCTACTAAGCTGGCCTAGAAAACTTTTTAAAGCCTTTGGTTTTAAAGATTAGAAAAAAATCGGAATCATGCTCTTCTGCAAATATGATTTTTGAAGTTGAGTCTTTTTCATATGTTCTGTTTTTGAAAATGAAAATGAAAATGAAAAACATAAAATTACTCGTGTTGTCAAGAATCAGATTTTGTTAAAGTAAAATAAGTTCTTATCTTGATCCGAACAAAAAATACAATGGCAGAAAAACAAACTGATAAAAGAAAATTAACTTATACTGCTACTGCTGAAGAGTGCGTTCGAATAGAATGTGGGAATACTGTTTGCGCAATTGAACCTACAAGTGGTTGCTGTTACGCCCAACGGAAATACGATGTGGGAAACTTCATTCGTCATTTCAGGACTCAGCATCCAGTAGCAGCAATGAGCAAGAATTTGCTCAAAGAAACAGAATCTCCTGTAAAAAGAGCCCGGCCGGTAACAAAACAAAGTTTCCCGATCGACAAACGGCTTTTTTACGAAGCATGTCTAAAATTGGTGACACAGCACCATCTTCCATTCAATTGCTTTGAGTGGGATGGATTCAAAATGCTTATGGATCCTATTATGGAAACATTAAACTGCCATGTTAACCGAAGGAATATCAAAATTCACATTCATGAAACTGCTCAGAAAGTACGGTCCTTGATCAAAGATGAGATGGTGGAAAAGCTTGTATCTATTAAAATAGATTCCGCTTCTAGGCACGGACGCCACATGATCGGTCTCAACGTCCAGTATGAAGCAAACGGGGAGGTCGTTATTAGAACCCTTGGTAAAACGTAAAAAATCTTATTATAAAAATCGTCCTTAAACTTTTAAAATTTGTTTCAGCTATGATGGAGGTTAGACAATCCCAGACGGCAAAATTTTTGAAAGACAAAGTCCTTGAAATCCTTAATTCATATAATATCGAGCTTAACCAAGTTTTTTCGGCTACTACTGACAACGGTGCTAATATGATCGCAGCGATTAAAGAAATGCAAAAACTTGCTACTACTTCTGTTGCTCCTCTAGAATCTTTGATGGATGAGGAAGGCTCGGAAGAAGTAGAGTGTAGTATGATTGATGGGATTACTAATGAATTCGGAAGCGCACTTAACCTTATTAGATGTAGTGTTCATACTCTACAGTTAGCCATAACGGACGTGATCACGAAGAATGATCCAAGCATCAAGAAAATTACCGACATTGTTAAAGATACTCGGAAAACCAAGTACTCTATCTTTTTCGATCATAACAAAGCTTCTAAAGCTCCCTTGTGGAGCTTTACTCGTTGGGGTGGAAGATACAAAATGATAAAATCTATTGTAAAACAAGAATCATTTTACATTATTCTTGGACAAGAATATCCAGAAGTAGGTAAGTTTAACTTATACAGTTTTATTGTTGAAGCATGATTATATCATCACAACTATCAATGCAAACTGTGACTAATTTATTTTACAGCGTTTTCGGAAGATGACTGGATATTCATGAAGTCCTATTTGTCAGCTTTTAACCCTGTTTATAAGTTTACAAAACAAACACGTACCATTGAGCGAGTTTTACATACAGTGGCTACAAGCCACGTTGATGGTTGAAAGGGAATCGGGAAACCCTCTTAGTTCCGTTTTGGCTAAAACACTTCACCAGGCTGCGAAAATTGCTAGATAACATGGCATTCAAGACTGCTGTTTATCTTGACCCGAGATTTAATTTTCCAGGATCTACTGTGTTTGATTCTGCTGCAGAAAAAGAAGCTATTCAGGTACTACTTTAACAGCAGAGGCTCTCCATTAACAACAGCATAAACCAGCCAAAGTTTCTAAATTAAATTTACCACATGCACTATCAGATTCAGTACACACTTAGTAATTGGGCAGCCTCTGTTATTTTTGTTTTCCAAAATACTATGAGGTAACTAACGCTTTTAATTTCCAGAATTTCATTATAAACACCTGGGACAAAATTCAATCCTTATCATCATCCGCATCTTCAACAACGCATGTTAAATCCGAAGCCGGTACGGTTGACATGATGGATGACTACATTACTAAACTATTTGGAGGCGCTCAGTATAGTGTCTCGGAACCAACGGTTACTTCATTTCGAAAGCAGCTTCGGCAATTAGAAGTAGAGCCAAGGCAACCGTACACTTACGACGTTTGGAAGCATTGGTTGGCAAGAAAACATACTCATCCGGAACTTTATGCTGTAGCAACTGTTGTCCATTCCGTTCCTTCGACACAGGTATCCGTGGAACGATCGTTCAGTGCATTGGCACTTGTCTTATCTAATATCAAGACGAGACTCTCTGATGATACTCTACAAGAAATTTTGATTATAAAGTTGAACAAGGATGTACTTGAGAAGGTGATGCCAACACTCCATGACTGGAAAATGTTCATTCCAGAGTCAACATCTTTGTCACAATGATTAGTTCCTATCATTCATTACGTCCTAGGACAGGACCTGCCAGCTGTTAGTGCAAAAACAAGACCATTTACCTGTCAAAAAAGACCGTTTTTGATTGGTCGCTTTGACAACCGCCTCTACCGCCTCCGTCGAGTTATGTTACAAGCAGGCAGTTTGTTGTTGGTTTGGCGGTGTTGCTAGTAGTCACTACTTTTTCACTTTTTTCGTTTGTGACAACTCACACCAAATTTTTATTGCTGGAAAACAGCAAAGTTTTGCTGATTTTTTTGTGCTGTAATTTCAGCAATGCATACAGCAAAACCAAGATCGCTGATCAACCAGCAAAACTGGTATTCAAAAAAGTGACAGCTCTTATACTGAGCTTTTCTCCCCACAGCAGAATTTGCAGCGTAAGCATCAATGAAATTCAATGAAACCATATCAATTAACGTTTAGTTTGATGCAGCTTCATTTCCTGAACGACAAAAGAAAGTTTTTTAATTTCTTTATTTTCAATGGGATTACTGTGTAAACATATCTGGCAACATTGGAGCGACTCCCGTATCAGAGCAATCATAAATTTATAAGAGGTCATCTCTCTCTGAGCTGGCAGGTCCTGTCCTAGATTACGTCATACTACTAGAAGGGTTAAAGAAGCAGAAATGACACCTCTAGTGTAGATGGAATCAATAAAAATGTGTTTGGATCTTAAATACATGCATTTATATATAACTTATGCATGCATACAAGCAATTTCACAGCTCCATACGCAGGTTCCGTGCAATTTTCAACGTTATTATTCGTGTTTACATTATTTTCGGCTCACTAATACAAATGTATTTGGTAATCTGCGCCTCCTTTATCCTATAAATTATTTCTAATGTTGTCGACAGATTCTTTTGCACGATCATCGCAATTTACTCATATCTGGTAGATATAGAGATGTATTATTTTTTTTTATGGAAGTCGATTGCACTCTGCATATTATATGTTTTTTTTGTCTTTTATGCTGACGTTATTTTTTCATGATCGATTTCAATCATTTTAAACTCCGATTATAAAAAAGAACCAGCAAAATGATAATTTTATTTCAGACGAATTCATTTTTTTAGAGCTTAGTAGAGCATGACTTTAATTAAACGTGCATTTTCAGCGACTTGGAATGAAATGTTTCATGATCAGCCGTAGTTTCAAATCGTTATATGATTTTACTGTAAGCTTTGGGAATGAGTGAGAAATGTTTTTCTTGTGGCTGTCACAAGAGCTTTGTCGGGAAGAACTTATTACATCAGTGAGACGTGATGGAATATACATTCTTTCTCGCAGTGAGTTCATGATAATTTCCAGACTATTTTTGTCATTTCATCTTGATGAACTGAAGGAGGAACCACATAAGCTCTAAATCTTATGTGAATTATTTCAATGAAAATGAGATTTACTTGCACTGTACCTGATGATCAAAAAGAGTATTGATACAATCTCCCAGAACGTAAAGAACCCTCGGAATTATCAAAATTCTTTATCGGCTCACCGTACCGAAAAAGGTTATAGAACTGTATGAGCTGTTGAAATCTTCGAACACAAATAAATGAACAATCGAAATGAAAAAAAAAACTGTTCGAAACGTTCATCAATTCCCACAGCACCGTTCAGTGGCATTAACCTTCCTAATGCATTAGGAAAATGGTTACACATAGTACATTCAGGGTCAAAAATGACCCAAGACATTGACACGCTGCAAAAGGTTTTTTTTAAACCGATTTTTAATGTCTTGGTATCAAATAAAAGGTATGGATTCTTACAACGACATGTTTTTCTTACGGCCATTATGGGCACATAGGAACCCAGAACCGGTTCCAGTATGCATCCGCCACGAAATTTGCAGGGTTGTTACGAGAAGTCTGAAAATAAATCCGCGCCAAATCCGCGCTAGTTTAAAATCAAATCCGCGCCTTCAAATCCAATCCACACACGAATGTTCAATAACTTATCAAGCATCAAATATATAGGATGTGGAACGACTTCATCAGTAGGCCAACCTATTTCAAACAAGGGTAAACAATAACATGCATCACTCATTTTTGGCAGTATGCTACAAATAATAAAAGTAGATTTTTGATTAATTTCCTTCAGAAAAACCCAGCGCTTGGAATAGGGTCTCGGTGAGCTAAAACCGTTCCCCACAATAAGATTGTCTGCGTTTTTGAGCCAATTAGTTGCATTGTTCAAAACAGGAATGTAACTGAAAACTTCAGTGTGAAATAAAACCTGTAAAGAGGGAAACATAAGTCACGATGAGCTAAGTCAAATAAATTGACCGATAACTAACTTAATAAAAATGTCCAGACAAAAACAACCAATGACCAATTTGCGAGGACAGCGATACTTCCATTGGTCGCATACCCCTTCAATAACTTATCTGAACCTGCTCTTAAGTCGAAAATGGCTGCTTTTGACCGTACATAAATCCGGATGTCCATAATTGGCCGAAATATACTCTATTGATCGTATTTACCTCAGCTCCCGAGTCGAGCAGAAAGGGAATGGAATGCCCTGCAACATTTCCTCGAATACAATCCGCATGATCAGTCAAAACTTGCGTTTTAGGGACATCTTCGACTACAGCCTCTGTTGCGTTTAGGTCCTCCGTTGACTCTTCCTTGGAGATCAATGAAATCTTCTTCACATGTGGTCCAACGAATTTGCCGTCATCTCCGATTGGCACCTTACGTTTCTTGAGCTCGTGGCTGATTGCATGCTCGTGCTAGGTGCCCCTTCCGAAGGCACCTTCGACAGCTTTTGTCAATCCCCGGGCAGTTAGCGACTGAACGATATCTACCCGAACAACGCCAACACGACTTCGGACAGGTGCGTCACGATGAGAACCTCCTCTTTTAGCTCTGAATTACTGATTGATAAATTTTGACTTGTTTCGTGCAAAATGTGACGACTGATATTGGTGATCATAATCCGCTCGATAATTCTGCTGACCTCGGGCAGATTCCATTGAATAGCTGGCACCCACTGCAGCAACTTGCACTTGTTGTGGTGCATGGGATTTTGCGAACATCTCTTCATTCAGCTTCCCCAAGGTTCTGAGTCAACGATCGTAGTTTCTGTCGGTGCAGCAGAGTATAGTCGCGCGAGGCGAAACAATCCATTAGTATAGTCATGGCATTCGAGTATGAAGTGAAATCGTAGCTGAGCGTGCTGGACGAAGAACCTGTATTCTTCAGTTATCCATTTTATCCCTAATATAATTTAATCTTATTATTTATATATGATCAGGGATGCAATTCTCCTCGGTGCTAGCAGGGTGCTTAGTGAACAGGTACTTCGCACATTGGCAAACGCAAACTCACCGAGAGATTTTTGTTTTCTTTCCACTCTCTGCTAGACATCACAAATTGAGTGACACCAAAGTGTCTGCCGTTTGCACCCTCACCACACAACAGGCTGGAACGTGTGAGTGATCTCTGATGAGCACCGAAGAGAGTAGAATTATTTCACCGGGGAGAGTCACCCTGGTGAAAATCTTCATTAGTTTTATACCGTAACACTTGAATTTGAACATTTTTGCAATCTTGCTGATTTCTTAATGTTCTTCGTCTTCTTTTCGGCGCATATTGCTTATCGCAATCAGCTGATTGCCAGGCTCTCACAACTTAATGTTCTAGATGCACTTCCACAGTTATTAAGCTTTTGAAGCCAATCACCAATGCATGAATTTGTATATTGTGTGGCAAGCATAATGATACTCTTATGCCCAGGGAAGTCGATATTTATTTAAGTCGACTGGACTGAGAATCGATCCCACCTCCTTCGGATTGGTAGTTCCGTGCCTTTACCGACTAGGCTATCTGAGCCCCATAATTCATAATGTTCATCTACGATATTGTGAAAGTACAAAAAAGGAACCGTGAGTCGCGAAAAAAACTTCGGACTGTAGTCTGTTGTTCCCGTTTTCCAGCGATTTTTTTCTTAATGTTTGAATCAAGGTTTCACTCACGTTAGTGTGGTGTAGTCCTTTTTCACTCTTTCACTTTTCGTCGTTCACACTGCAGTGAGTGTACAAACGCTCAGGCAGCGAACTGTCAATTCTCTCGCTCTCCCGAGCTGTGTCGAACAATCTCTACTGTGGTGTCAGGAAAAGAGTAGAGACGTAGAGACTGAGTGAGATTCACCAAAGAGAGCTAGAAATGTGCACCCGGGTGATTCTCCCCAGAGAAATTGCAACCCTGTATATGATCACATCACTTATCAATGTGAATCCTGATCCATTGAAGCCTACCCTACTAGCATAGAAAAGCCTCCATCCTGTGACCTTTGTGGGGATGCAGAGGTAAACAAAGGTCACAATAACTTTCCTTCCCTATTTCCACCTGATTGCAGGACGTGTACAGTGAGAATGGCCGGTTACAGCTCCATTCAGTTGATTCATTGTGCAATTTCACTGATTCTTATCAATCACGGAATAGCAACCATTGATACGTGCAGTCAAGCTAAGCTAAGCTAAGCTCAAATTTGGAATGAGAGTTTATGCATCATCTTCAATCTTTTTTTTTTAATGGGTGACTTGATATATTCTTTATTTATGTTATCTCTTACAGAACCTAATATATTTTTTTTTGCAAACCCCGATCACGACTTGAACTCAACTAATTAATCTCAGAAACCAACCCTGAGTCGACTTTGTCTTATGAGAACCGATCATTTTTTGAAAAATGTCCTAGTAATAAAACAAACAACCAAAATCATGCCACTTACTAATGACAAGGATCTTTAGAAATTATGGTAACACTGTAAACACACCAACCCCTGAGTCGACTTTGTCTTATGAGAACCGATCATTTTTTGAAAAATGTCCTAGTAATAAAACAAACAACCAAAATCATGCCACTGACTAATGACAAGGATCTTTAGAAATTATGGTAACACTGTAAACACATAATGTTAACATCGTTTAAAAGCGGAAACTTTCCCTAGTGGTGATCTTGATTAGCGCGAGCAATCTTCAGTTGGTGATAAAATGGCCTACTAAGATTAGTTTACAATAAGCTACAACTACATGTAGCTCTTGATTTCCTGTTTATACTTGAGTTAGTTAGTATTGAGATAGTACTATCAAAGTAAAATGTAATGCTCTCAATTTCGGTCTTGTTTCTCTTGTGTCACTGATAAATAGTTTTTCAAATTTGTCGCTTGACTTGCTGCACAGAACTGTCGCTGTCAGAATCAGAAGTAACGATAGAAACGAATTGAAACGAAGTTGTCTTCATGTGCAGCTCGGCCGTGCGGTTAGCGGCGTCAGTTGTTACATCTGTATAAAAAAATCATGAATTTTGAACCATCGAACGGTACAAAAATTTAGGGTTTCAAATCTGTCCTCTGTGGGCCCTACCGGTATTGGTTCCATAGAATCCGGATGTGGCCAATTGGCCAGGTTGGTCTATGACATGATGATTTTGGATATCAGTACTCAAAATCATGAATTTTGGGCCGTAGAATGGTACAACTATTTGAGGTTTCAAAACTATTCCAGAGTATCCGGATTTGGTCAAATCCTCCTGCTGGTATTATTGAAGATCAGTATTCGAAATCGTGAATTTTGAGCCATCGAACAGTACAAACATATGACGTTCCAAAATTGACCTCTTCGGATGCATTACCGGAACCGGTTCTGGGTTCCTATGTGCCCAAAATACCCATTTCAAAAAAGCAGGCCACTGAGAAAACGTAAGACTGTTAAAGGAACAATTTAGACGTAGGACAACAAGAGTACACAGATTTCAGAAGTAAATTCAACTTTTTTTATGGATCTCGGAGAAACTATAAAAAATGATCTCGTGTTCGCAACTAATAATAATAATAATATCCCGCTGAACAATAAATAGTAATCAGTGATATTGTTAACATCTGAAACACATTTGTTGTCAAAATTTCTCCTTAGCTGAACAACTGTGAGAAGTTGTTGTGTTACGGTTGAGCAAAGCAATTGAAATACATCTTATAAAGTGCTTCTTCTAGCCTTTCCTGAAAAATCCATAATAACAACAACAACTAAAGATTGGACTCGGAAAAAAAGCGACATTTTGTTTTGGGTGTAACTTTTTATCGCGTGAGTAAAAATTGATGAAATTTTGATTAATAATAGTTTAGAGTGTTGTATGTGCTAAATTTTATTTTCAAGATGCATTCGAAACAAGAAGAGCTACGCCAGCAAATCTTGGGCGCGGTGATCGATAATCCTGGTCAGTCGCACAGATGGATCGGCAAAAGGCTTGGAATCCACCATTCCACCGTGTCCCGCGTTGTGAAGATGTTCCAGGAGACGCAGACCATCGAGCGGCGCCCTGGAAGCGGCCGAAAACCGAAAACGGAATACCCAGAGAAGGCGCGGAAGATAAGCCAGTAAAAAATAACCTGAACCTTTCCACCCGAGACGTGCCCAAAAAGGTCAATTCGTCGAAGTGGTTCGTCCAGCAGACCATGAAGCGGGCTGGGCTACGTGTTTTTAAGGTCAGGAAGGCGCCAAACCGGACTGACAAGCAAAACACGGTGGCCAAATTGAGTGCGCGGAAGCTGTACCGTGAGTGGCTGGTCAAGCCAGGCTGTCTCGTCATGGACGACGAGACATATATCAAGGCGGACACCAAACAAATCCCCGGCTCGAGTTTTTGTCGGTACGTCCCGCATGGATGTTCCGGAAAAGTTCCGGAAGAGAAAGATGGACAAATTCGCGAAGAAGTACCTGTTGTGGAAAGCGATCTGCGAGTGCGGACGGTGCAGCAAGCCATTCGTTACAACGGGCAGATTGATCGAAAGGAATGCTTGCAGAAGCGCTTGCTGTCCTTCCTCTGCTCTCACCGTGGTCCCACGCTGTTCTGGCCGGATCTCACTTCGTGCCATTACGCCAAGCCTGTAATCGATTGGTACGAAGCGAAGGGCGTTAATGTGGTCCCGAAGGAGGCGAACCCGCCAAATACACCTGAACATCGTCCGATCGAAAAGTTTCGGGCGATAATGAAGAAGAAGTTGAAGAAAAGCGGACAAACATTCAAATGCTTTGAAGAAAAACTGGGAGAAATTGTGTAAAGAAGATGGACAAAGCCTCGCCCAAGATCTCATGAGCAGTGTTAAGAGAAATGTACGAGCATTCAGCTTGGGAGAGGAAATTGAATAAATAAAACATAGCGAATATATAGTTAATCCCTGAAAATTTGAGAAGTATCCGATTTAAAATGTATTTTTGGTGATCATTTTTGTGTGTCTCATTTTTTCCGAGTCCAGTCTTTACAAGCATTGCGTGTTAACTTTTAATGCAAAAATGATGATTAGGGAGCTGCCAAAATAGTCTAAAACAGTAACTTTTTCTGTAGAGCCTGTGGAGCAGAAATATTAGCCCACAAAGTAAACCTAAACGGACACTCAGCAATACAAAAGTTTGCCATGAATATGGTTTGTTGTAGAATTCTCAGGAATTACATGTGATGAAGAACACTGAACATCTTCAAAAATAAATCCGATCTAGTTCTTTCTCTATACCGAGCTGTTCTCTCGTTAAACTCAACGAGGAAACAACACCTCAGCCCATAAAACGGCACTCTCGTCCCATCATCTGTCATCTGATCCGTCAACGAAGTTCCCAAAATAGCGCAACCAAGCCACCGCCAACGCCATCCTCGTCGATGCAAACCAATTTTGCGAAAAATCATAACAAAATTATGCAAACAATGCATTATTTATTTTGCGGAAAAGTTATAAATGGAGATCCGTAGGAAGAAACCGCACCTCCATCATTGGACTTATAAATTGACTTATAATTCATCATTCTATCATCAGGCACCACCTCCAGGTAAACAGTAATTTATTAATAAGATGCCAGTGGGTTGCCATATTTATAGCAGAGATGATTTCCCAAATTAGCACTTGATTGGTTGCGGACGGTTGGGTCCAAATAGTTAATTTCCAACTTTGGTTCAAAATGATAACGAGTGATTGATGGACACTGCAGCAAAGCAATTCACGTAGGAAAGTTTGCTCCTAGTGTTGCGAACACGACTTCAAATCACCGCAAACGAAACAATTGACTATATTTCGTTAAATTTCTCCCGGCAACTCTTTTTTTTTTGGCTTCTCAAAAAACGGAATTCTGCCATGCTCTGTTTAACGTTCCATCGATCAGAGGGTAGTCGAACCGAAAATAAAGAGACAGAAGCCACGTGAGTTTGGTTTGATTTTGATTGAAGCAATAATTAAGAAAGCAGAAATTGAGGAAAATAGATGTCGTCATTGGCAAAATTGAAGCTGATAAATGAACGTTGACGTTAAGAGTATCGGTCCGAAAGCGGTGTCTCAACCGGTGTGTTTCAAAAGCGTCATGGTATTTTGTTTACAAGCGAAAGGAAAACCTAAAACACACAATGAAAGTCTGAGGCAAATCATAAAAAAAGAACTTCTACACCACGTCATTACCCCATCTGGTTGCTCGCTCAAGCGGTGAAGAAATCGCTTTTTTGTTCGTAGCTTATTTCAAACACCTAGTTTGGGTTTGGACAGAGCAAACATCGCCCTAACATTGCGTAACCGAGCAAAGAATGGAGCTGTAAA
Source organism: Aedes japonicus (assembly GCA_034211315.2). Lineage (NCBI taxonomy): Eukaryota > Metazoa > Arthropoda > Insecta > Diptera > Culicidae > Aedes > Aedes japonicus. The sequence continues at coordinate 55,248 of JASCZW010007340.1, forward strand.
TGTTTAATAAGGTTTGGAAATTGCTTACATCAAAGTCCGACATGTTTCGACTGATAGCACTAACTGCCGCTGCTGCTGTCTCTGTAGTTGGCCTCGATCAATTATTCAAATGCGATCTCCAAAAAGCTGGCAGCAACCTCGATGCACTCAACACCCTGCCGGTAGATCTGACGTTTCACTGAAACACTGCTGACTGATATCGGAAGAAAACACTACACACACAAAAAAAAACAAATAACAAACGCACGCGCGCGAGTCCGCCGAAAACGGAGATCCACGTGAGAGGAATGCCTTCGCTAGACTGAAACTGAACTGTAGGAGGAATTCACGGTCAGCCAGCAGCAGCAGACAGGCGGAGCTCGAATGGAACCCGACTCACTTCAATCAGTTTGCTCTTTCAATAAATAGGAAATATGAGAATAAAATAACGAGCGTGAGGGAGAGATAACCGTTTCATGTGGTGTGGTTTGATGCATTGTTGTAGTCGTTCGAGAGTATCGTTTGTTTTCGACATGGAGAACAATCAGGGGTTCTGTAGGTGCGATTATTTCCAATGTGGCAATGCCATTTTTCAATTAATATTAGTGCAAATGAAAATATCAATCTGACTTTTAATAAATTGATAAATCTAGTCGGCCATGTCAAGGATATGTCAAGAAGCAACTCGCTAAAAGTGATCGGAAGCTTTCAATAAAAGAGTCAAGAATACACTAATAACCAACAAGCAATAATCTTGAATAGCCTATTAATTTAGACAAAATTTTAATTGTTACAACCACGTTGTTGCATCTATCCGATTCTGGCGGCATAAGCTTGTTTTTCAAAACAAACTTAACATCAAACGAAACAGTAAAGAATTTCAGTGCAAACTACTGATGGAACTTCTCGGCAGATGAGAGTGAACTGAAGTTGAAACTCGTTTAATTGAATCGACAATGTGTGTTAGTGAGTGAAAACAAATATTCAAGGTCAATTTACACGGTGCTCGCACGGATGAGGATTCGAGTAGTTTCAGCTCGTCTAGTCGAGGCATCCACCGGCGTTAGTTCGTACGGAGGTAGGGATGTTTAAATGGACGAATTTATGATTTTAACGTAGACGGTTAATTCAAGCCCGAATAAAAAATATTTGTTGTTTAAATTTTCAAATTACGTTACGTTAGAGTAGCTTTCTTACTTGTGCCGCCTGGTCAACTTATTCAAAAAATAAGCTGTGTCGATTAAGAAAAATCGAATTTACGATCGTACACACTTAGATTTTTTTTCCGAAATCTGTAAAATTTTACCGGATTCTCAACAGCTGAACTTTCGGTAATCCGACTTAACGGATTTCGGTAAAAAAAATCCGAAATCCGGTAGTTTGTTTACAAATAACCGTAAAATTTTACAGCAATCCGTTAAATCGGATTACCAAACGTTCAGCTGTTGAGAATCCGGTAAAATTTTACAAATTTCTGTGAAAAAATCTGAATATGTAATTTGAGTTGAGTTATTCAATTTTGAAGTGCTGCTTTATTTTGTAGAATGATTCCACACCGCCAAGTGGCACCACTGTCTGAAAGTGGTTGGTGGCTCCCGCCTGCAGCAATTTCACACATTGTGATGGAGGCGTACGTCAATGACGTCTATATAAGGTCTGGCCCTACGCACTGCTTGCTTGTATTGGAAACAAAAATAATGTAAACATTGCTGTATCGACTTGTGAAGACGTAACGCTACTAATTTTCTATGGGCGTGCATAGATTCAGATAAAACATCGGATTAAAGGTTCATTATAAATGCTGAATAGAGGTTTGCTGCACCCAGTGCAAAAAGTGCAAAATCAAGGATGTCATATTTTTTCTGATCGGTCACAAAAGCTACGTCGGATTTTGTTTACTCCAACCCCCGGGCATCTTGACAGATGAGCTTAGCTTCACGTACCCATCTACAAATTATAGATGTCTCTACCGTGCATAAACAAAAGGGCCATCCATGCTCGATACTACCGCTTATGCTTTGAAATACATGTTTTCGTTGCCTTCACTGTAACCGGCCAATATTCATTAATGGGTTAAAATGTACCAATTTTTTGATACTATATGAAGCTGTCAAAAAAATGGGTAATTTTAAAACCAAAATAATGCATACTAACTACCCATTTTTTCTTTTCAATGAGCGACCAAAAGATGGGTAGTTTTCTACACATTGATGGGAACCAAAATATCTTAGCGTTCTCCTGGCTCGCTTTGTATAGTTGAAAGTGCGCTGTTCGAAAAATAAAAATAAACTTCGCGTCGGAATCCAGTCCACGAAAATGCGTAAAATATGGAAGAACTGAGGACTAAATTGGATAGCGAAAGCGTACGGTACATTAATAATTTAATATTTCAATATAAAATGCTTCGATTTCAATAGTAGAATCGTACTTCCGAGTATGTGTCACTTCCGAAGCGTAAAACTCAAGCGTTCATAAAGTCTACGTCAAAATCATTTAAATCTTGAAAGTTTTATTCCACGGAAGTCATCAAGAAATGTTTTGGCAGCTTCAATAGATCACTTGATTGTCACCGGAATATTTGTCGATGTGAAAACCCCCGAACAAAACTTTACATAGGGTATGTGTCCCTTGACTCAGCCTAGTATGCAACAATCGTTACATTTTTTATCATAACTCATAAAGTTTTTCAGCTGGAAGCAAAATTTAACTAGCTATACACTTGCTAAGATATGTTTATTAACCCATCTGGCAGTATTTACCACGAAAAGTTACACAACGCATTTTATAAAGTCAGAAACTTTCAAGGGATATGGATGTTATGTCAGTCTGTAGGCATCAAATTGGGTCTATTCATGGATGCAAACTCGTCCCATTCGATAGATTTGTTATTAAATGTTGGCTATGTACGCTTTTTGCCAATTTTCTGATTCAAGGCGTTCCCAGCTGTTTTTGCTCTACCCAACAAACAATTTTACTAACAATCAAACTTTACTTTAACTGCTAAGAAACACTTAAATGGGGTTAACATATGATTTAGCGGTCATTTTTCAATCAAAACATTGTAATTCGCTCTACACAGATTTTGTTCCTTTAGTTTGTGTTAAGATGAGACAAATGAAATACATTCAACTAAAACTCAGACATTTGTATTGTAAGTGTTACCAATATCAACATTTTTACTACGCTTTCCATAAGACAGGCCATAGTTGGGAACCTAGAAAAAAATATGTCCCTAACATTGGGTCTATGGTTTTCATGTTAAATCATTGTTATTTTACCTATGTGACCTATTATTTGATAACATGTGACTATATTCTGTACATCTTGGATGCATTATTTTGTTTATAGGTTCAATTTTGGCAAATTTAGATCAATCGAAGTGCGTGTAGATAATCTTTTCAGCTTAAGAAGTAAAGTTATGGTGTCTGAATAGTTGAGGAAATCGAAAATTACGCGGAAGTGAGCAATTATAAATTAATAAATTATGTCTCAATTGCTTTGAAATAAATCGGTCATGTTGATAGCAACATGATTTTGTTGAAATAATGAAATAATGACATATTTGGTACGTAGGCCGAATCAAGGAGTTAGGCTAACATTACATCCCGTTACCCTACCTGTTAGGTAAAAGGCCTGAGGTTTGTCGTTACGAACAAATACACAAATACAAAAAACAGTAATTGAGAAGTGAGGTTAAACGTCGTAGATGGTGCTTTTTCATAATGGTTTTTCGAACTGTATTGTCGAATTGTATCGAATATAAATTATCATTGCTTGAGAATGGGAATGAGGGAAAGAGAGAGAGAGAGAGAGAGAGAAGAACCGGAAGATAAAAAATGTTGAACTCGAGGTTATTTATATTTAATGTATGTGTTTTTCTTTTATTTAATGTATAACTACCAGGTCTCTCAGCACCAAGCATAAAACTTAATGAAGTTTATTGACTTTTCAGTTTCAAGCACACAGCGATGAAAAAAATCCAATCCATCATGTGTACTTGAAAAGAAACGATAGCAAACGCTTATGCTACTATTGCTTCTCTTAGCAAAGCGATTTTTTTTTCTTTGCTCGTGTGGATTTCTATTGTGCTGGCGGTTTGAGACTGTCACACATTGAGAAGTGTAAATCATTGCACAACAGCGTCATCAATGCAGTTTTGATAGTTCAGGGAACTTGTTTACGCGGACTTAGAATATTTTCGGTAAGATCGGTTTGAGATTGTGTATACTGAACTTATTACGATTGAAGTAAAATATCCGAAAAACAGACACCAGTGCTTATTTTTACGACATTTCCTGAATCTAATCGTACAGAATCCGGAAAAAGCCAATGAAAAATTTCGTTTGAGTTTTTTGAATCCTTGTAAACAAGCTCCCTGGTCTGTCAATAAAGTGAGGTTGACACATTCCGTGCGATGATTTATAGATCATTGCACGAAGGAGTAACCAATGCAGTTTTCTTCTAGAGGGGTCGCAGGTGTCTGACCAGCGTGACCATTTTTATGCATACAGAATAAAAAAACTGATTCATAAAATAAAATGCAACCTACTCATAAAGTGCATGAATTTAAAGAACAAACGAGTATATTTTGGTCTTCGTGCGTCTTATAATTCGTTCGAGTAGAGCAGAGTAGTGGTGAACGGAAGGCAACGAAGGACAGTTGCTCCTTCTATTGTCTTTTTCTTGCTAGCACACGCGATTTAATGGATTTATTTTTACTTGCTCTTTCCTTCTTAATGAGATGTGAGTTGATGTATTAGTGTGCGTCCTGGTGCGTCGTTAAACGTAAAGAAAAACTCAATGAATGTGCAGTAGTAGTTGGCTCATTTGTTTTGTCTTCTTTTACAACTGAACTGGCCATTCACGCGTCGAGTCCCGAATCAATTTATTGCTTCCACATTTAAAATTTGGCTAAGATTTTGGTTTACCGCTGCAAACTAAATATTGTCAACTTGAATGGGTAAAGTATTCAATAAATTTACAATAGTTACAGAAAGAACAAGATTATGTTATACTTATAGACGGCCATGGAAAAGAAACGCAAGTATTTCGAGGATTATATGAAATTCGGTTTCACAACTATAATCGTTAACGGCGTTGATAAGCCATAGTGCGTGCATTGTGGCGTTGTGTTGAGTGTTGAATCATTGAAGCCATCAAAATTAGGACGGCAATTGGATACCAAGCATGCCGAGCATAGTACTAAGGATGTGGACTTTTTTCAGCGTCATGAAGCTGGCTTGAAACGGCAGAGATTCGATGCCACTGGCACTGGCAGCATTCAACAACAAAACACAGCAGTAGTACATGCGTCATATGAGACAGCACTGGAAATCGCTAGATACAAAAAACCTCATACGATTGGAGAAACTCTGATCAAACCTAGCATGCTGATAATGGTGAATTTGGTTCTTGGGAAGCAAGTGAAAAGAAAATCCGGAAGTGTTATTACCAAACAACACTGTACAAAGACGAATTGCCCATATGTCCGAAGACGTGAAAGAGCAAGTTCTGGAAGAAATAAAACAATCTTCTTTATTCGCAATTCAACTCGATGAATCCACGGACGTCAGTTCCTGTGCGCAGCTGTTGGTGTTTGTGAAGTACGTATGCTCTGCTGGCGATTTAAAGGAGGAGTTTCTTTTCTGTTATGACTTGGAAACGACTACCGAAAGTGATGATATCATGGCTAAAATCAAGGCGTTTTTGAATCTGGTGACTTGCAGTGGAAAAAATTTGTTGATAAAAAAAGCACCGATGGAGCTCCTACAATGCTTGGCAAGAAAACTGGATTTCAGAAGAAGGTCAAGGGGCTAGCCCCACATGCCGCAGGTGTCCATTGCATGGTCCATCGATATGCTCTTGCCAGCAAGACGTTGTCGGAAGGGTTATTGAAAGTACTGGAATTGGTCATAAAGATTGCTAAATATGTTAAGTCTGGAGCCTTGAATACACGTTTATTCAAGGAACTCTGCAGAGAAATGAACTCAGATCATGAGGTTCTTCTTTTCTACACTTCCCTGCGCTGGTTGTCGAAGGGTAATGTACTCAACCGTGTTTTCGAGTTGAAGGATGAGATCCAAACGTTTTTGAAAGCTCATGGGAAAAATGATTTCCTTACACCTTTTAATGAAGGAGACGTTCAGAAGCTCACTTAGCTAATGTTTTTGAGCATCTGAATTTGCTGAATTTGAAACTTCAGGGCAAACAATCCAATCATGTTCACTTCCAAGATCATCTTCATGCATTCGCGGAAAAACTAAAAAATTGGCGCCGAAAATCGTCGGTGCAATATGACCGATAAAGGAGCAAGCTGAAATTATTGCATTTGGATTCACTGCAGCAGCAATTTGAGAAGTATTTCCACGAGTTGAAGCAAGAAGTAGCTGTTATAGTAGGCAACCCGTTTTCATTTTCATTGGATGGGCTAGCCTTCCAGATGAGATACAGGATGAATACTTGGGCCTGAAAAACGATTCTTTGTCTCGCGATTTGTTTCATGAAAAGGAACTGAGCCAGTTCTGAGTGCTATATATGGCTCGTACCCCAAAGTTTCCATGGAGGCATTGAAGATCCTAATCCCATTCGTGTCAACATACCTTTGTGAAAGCGGATTTTCAACTCTACTTCAAATCAAAACGAAGACAAGAAACAGACTGAACGTTGCAGATGACATGAGATTGGCGTTGTCTCAAACACAGCCCCGAATTTCAAATCTAGTGTCCCAAACCCAGGCGCAGCAATGACACTGAGAGTGTTTTTCCCTGGTTATAACATAAAATGTCGTAATAAATCAAAAAGATCGTGCATTGATGTATTTCTTTATTTTTTATCGCAACATAATCACATTAGTTTTCCAAGGGGGTCGCGAGTCCAAAAAGGTTGGGAACCACTGTGCTAGTAGTCTAACCCGCATAAAGAAATACCAAGAAAAATACGTCGAATGTAAGATATATTATCACATTATATGTTACTATATTCAATAAGTTTAATCTCGTTTTCACCGTATAACCTCCACATTAACACATATTGTTAATGTATGACATATTGTCATAGAAATGTTTTTTTTTGTCTGCATTATACACCAACTTTTTGGCATAGAGTACAGCAATAATTTTGTTCGTGAAAATTGCCATTTTTTATGGTAATTGAACTTAACCGCCTATTCAGCATATTGTTATTTGGCCTTTTCCATCTGAAATATTGTTAAAACTATATAGGAGATTGTTAGTTTATAGTTGTCAATTATAATTATAAATATCATAATAATAACGGATATGGTTTGTGATTATGCGGGAAGTCTCGAGTGTGTTTATGCTTCTATATATTCTCTGTAAGAAAGTTAAAAATATCCACCATTTAACATTTAGAAAAATTACAACATATCGTCAGCATTATATTCATCAAGTACGAATATGAGCTCCCAGCTTTGAAAATAACAGTCGATGTGAATACGTTCAATTGATTATGTGCTCTAGGATTCATTCCATTTGACAGAACCTTTGCCAAGATTATCGGGGTACATTGACTTAACTGACGTCATTGGATTGACTTAATTCTGAGCTGTCAAGTTGTTACCGGGTTGGTTTACTCGGTTTGTGTTTATTATTATTATTGTTCACGCTCAAAACAGCCTCCCTTTCATTTGTATTAATGTCCGTTTTTTTCTCACGGAAAAACTATTAACTCTTCCTAAAAAGTGGACCAATTTAATTTATGAGTGGTTCTATTTTTTACTAAAATTGAGTAATTTTTCCGCGGAGGTATTAGCAACAATCAATATGCAACTAGCGATTTGAAATTGGTTCACTGTTGTAGAACCCCTTGGCAGGGATGCCACATATACAAATTTATCTGTTATCATACAGATTTTTTGCAGTTTTTGGATACAGAATTCTGTTTATACAGATTACAGATTCTTAGAAAAAATACACATTTTACAGATTTTTGAAAAATCCTCTCTTTGGTTGCATTTCATGATCATGTTTAAATAACCATATTTGGAAATCTCATTGAGCCGCCTACATCATATGTCAGACATATGATTCATCGACATATCAGAAGGGTGGCCGTTTCGAAGGCATCAAGCAAATTAATCTTGGTGTGCAGCATCCATTTTAATTCTGGATTCAAACTTCATAAACATCGGTTAAATCACCTTCTGTGGATAGCATCAATCTATCCAATGTTTGTTTTTGTATGTCTAGTACGCTTTGGCTATTATTATCAATCCTACTGAATATCTTGATAAAACCACTAGAAATTGTGCAAACGCAGGTCTTAAATGATGACAGGGGGATGGCCAATTTTCAGTAGTCAATCCAAGCACCCCCGGTGGACAGCATCTAACTCAATAATTAACTATGTGGGCTACTTCTTTTCATGTCCGATTCGTATACTTTGATTCTAAGGATTGATGTCAGACAATGTTATTGCATCGATAGCATAAGCTACCGGTTCTTGTATAATATGAAAAACAACAAGAACAAGCATAAAATTTATATATTGATCGTTTTCATTAATATCTTGATTTGGTGAGCAATGCACAAATTCAACTAATATTTTTCATGATCTTTTTTATTTATTTCTACTGAACTTATTTCTACCTTTTTCAGCTCACCAAATGAAAAACTAATCTGATCTTCGTACGCTGTGCACTCTAAAGCCAAGTTATATTAATAGTATTTGCAAAATATTGTTTTACTTTTATGTTTCTTACATAGCTGAAAACTTGGAATAATCCACAGATTTTCGGTAATTTTTTGTTTAGTTGCAATAAAAAAATCAGTATGATTAGAACAACAAAAACCAAAGAACTGATTTGAATAATGCTATATTTTGCTTCAAACGGAGTACTGTGTTATTCGAAATATTTTTAAGAATTTAATCGATTGGAAATCTCTTTATCTACCATAAGAAAATATTTTGATTTACCACCAAGTGCTCTTTTTAGCGTGTACTATGAGATTTTCGGCCTTGAAGGAATCAGAGAAAACTTTGATCGACGAGTGGTACAAAACACCACTGGACGTCATTCAAACCCTCTACAACTCCATCCCCAGGCCTCTAAATGGCCTCTACTACAGGTTCCTCCCGGGACATTCCGGTGGTATGCAATGGCCTTCCGAAGTTTATCAATATCATATTTATGAACAATCATGAAGATAGAGGTGCGGCACGGCATGTTTTGGAATAAATGCCTAACTAGTCACCACTACAGGTTCCGGGGACGTTCCGGTGGATCTGGGAGTGGCCATTATGGTCAAGAATCCACTTTTAGTATATAATAAAGTTTGTGATGAAAAACTAAGAAGAAAGAGCTGTCACATGGCATGTTTTGAGTAAAATGAAGAGTTAACCGCATCCAAGACCCTTCATCAGAATCTGTTTCATATCTCACCATATCTCGGTCAATTCCTGAAATAAATATTTCATTGGCCTAAAAAACAATTTTGTCTTTACGTGTGTTTGCTGAACAAAATTGTTTCGCAACGGCATCTTGTACAAAATCTCATCACAAATTCTCTGAACAACTTCCCGGAACCCGGAACAACTCCGGTGTCCGAGGATTATGGCCAATTATGTTACCAAGATATAAAACTATATTAATTTTCTAGTCAAATGCTTCTTGTCTTAATTAAATCGGATAATATTTTATGAAATAAGAGCGTCACAAAGTTGATCAGAAACTTGCCTGACCTGATCATTTTGTAAGTATAAAGTGTCCCTTGACTCAGGCTAATATGCAACGATCGATTACATTTTTTATTATAACTCATAAAATATTTGGGCTAGAAGCGGTATTTAACTAGTGGTACACTTGGTTAGATAATTTTAATGAACCATTTGGTAGAATGCATCACGAAAAGTTACACAACTCATTTTATAAAGTCAGAAACTTCTGAGGGATATGGATGTAATTTCGGTCTATAAGCACCAAATTGGGTCTTTTCATGGATGCAACTTCATCCCACTTGATAGATAGGCGATTAAATGTAGTCTACGTACGGTTTTTTTTCTGATTTTCTAATTTAAGGCCTGTATTCGTTTACCCAACACAACATTTCATAAATCAAACTAAATCAAACTGCTACGAAACACTTAAGTGATTTTCACATATGATTTAGTGGTCATTTGATAATCAAAACATTATTATTCACTTTACACAGATTTTGTTCTTTAAGTTTGTGTTTAGATGAACCATATGAAAACATACAATCGAAACTCAGACATTTCTATTATTATTGTTTTTCCCAATAGTAACATTTTTACTCCGCTATTCATACAACAGGCCATAGTTGGGAACATAGAATAAAACAGGTTTCTAATATTGAGTCTACAGTTTCCTTGACAAATCATTGTTATTATGCCTATGTGAACAGTTAATTTATAACATGTGACTATTTTCTGTGCATATTGGCTGCATTACTCATTTATAGCTTCAATTTAGCCAAATTTAGATAAGTCAAAAATCATGTAGATAATGTTCAGCTTAGCCAGTGAAGTCATGATGTCTAAAAAGTTAAGGAAATCGAAAACTACGCGGAAGTGAACGCCTAAACATTGGTATAATGTCTCAACTACATCGAAATAAATCGGTTATCTTGATAGAAATATAATTTTGTTGATTATCGCCGAATTAATGAAATATTTGGTACATAGGAGAATATAGGAGCTAGGCTAACATTACATCCCGTTACCCTATTTGGTTCAAATACGATGCACGCAAAGTTATTTTTCAACCAGTGAACGGGAACCAAACAATAGTTAAATATATGATACAGATTTTTTTTACAGATTTTCAACAGTCGGATACAGATAAAAAAGATTTTTGGATGTTAAAATACAGATTGACCATGAAAAAAATGTGGCAACACTGCCCCTTGGTCCGAAATACACCTTGAAGTCAGCACCTTGCTGTACATATTTGCTGTGTATTGTGACAGAATATTTGAGAGTGTGTTCGTGTGAGTTCATTATTAGGGGCGCATTATTAAGCTTGGGATCGAGCTAGTACTAAATGAGCCAAGAAAAAAATCGTATTTGTTCGGGACCTACTGATCTTAGAGTTAGTCTATGGTATTAGCAATTATCAATAGTAAGTCGACCTTGAGACAAGGTTCTGAGTAATGACCGGGATGCAGACAGTAGAGATACAATAGCTCATAGATTTCTTTCTACCTCCCAGACTAAAGAGTTTTGAAAAGATCACCACAAATAGTTAGAATTTTAGGTTGTCTTGTGGATAAAACGTGGTGGTTTCAAATCCCGATCAGACCGAGGAGATCTTCCAGGTCAGATATTTTTTAACTTCCTTGAGAACCTTTGTGATAGCCAATATTTAAATAAATAACCATGGAAGTGCATCCAATACAACAAGCTTAAATACGCCGGTTCTAGTAATTCCATTACATTTGCAGTTTTCTCTGTACTTTCATAATAAGACATCGAGGTGCTTCTTCGCCCCATCTATTTTGCTATTTGCTCTGTTAAAAAATTACCCAGTTGTTATTGGTCTTAAGGAGCTATTTTTCCCATCATATGTTACAAGCTGAGTTCTACTCTACAAGTAGCTACGAATTATATCATTTTCAATGCCGTTGATTCCATAATGGTCCAATTTACATAGCTTCTTTTAAAGATACTTTCGCATGTTTAAGACAGTCGGGGTAAACACCTCTTTCAATAGTTGAAGTTGAAGCAATCAGATAAAATCCTAGAGAAAGGTTTATCTTCTTTATTATATAACTCAATGTTGTTTCAAAATATGCATTCAGAATGGTCATTACTGCTTTAATTGATATTGGTGATTCCAGAAATGGTATGATGGGAATTCAAGTCACATCCAGCGGTGAAATGTTTGTTATTAATTATACGAAAACCTTGAAGCTCTTAATTTGGACAGATCCATATTCCCCGGAAAGTCGGAGAAAAGTTTTGAAGCTTTGGAGTTCCGTATTTGAAAGTCCAAAAATATTCCGACAATCAAAACTGTTCTCAAGAATTCTGGATCTCTGATGCTTCGTAACTTATATAGTCCTTGGCGTTCTTCAAGAGCCACGGGAATTACTGATCCTCTGAGAGCTCAGATTGAATTGAGTACTAACGCATCTTGGTAAAGGATACCTACTATTACGGTTCATTCGCCGATAACTCGTCCTAAAAGCTGATTTGTGCATTGTATGATGAAATTATTGTGCTTGATTACTTTCATAAATTTTTTTCACATTGTATTGCTCTTACTTCAACATCTAAGACGTTAGAGTGAATATAACGCCAGTAAATATTATCACAGTTTAAGCAATGTCCTGTAAGAATAAATTATATAATTAGCTAAACGCTACAATTTGATCATACACTATATTCAGAAATTCAGCGACTGAAACAAGCTATCGGTTAATAAATCCAACTGAATGATCAATGCCCATTTACTGAACTGATTGGATTATAAATTCTGACATCTTGAGGGATATTCACATAATCATGCCTTACATTTTCTTACAAATCAAAGAAGTACTATAATCTGGTAATCGAAAGCAAACGGATATTTCTAAATAGAACCTAGAGCTGGAGTATTGCGTAACAATAACAACAAGGTTGAAAGTCATTAAATAAAATTCCCCCAATATACAACAATGATACTAATAGTTAAAGGCACTACCCTATGAGCTGTAGTACATCTCATAAAACCAGCGTCGATAGCAACTACTCCATACATTTATACATGCCGGCCAAATTCCACCTGCTTAATATTCACAATCATTTCTCACCTGATTCACCGTGACAGCCATATCAATTTGCGTTCCAGCCGACTAGTGATTTTGCGGCCTGCGAGATTGTAAAATATGCCTTCTCCTTCGAACGAGCACTTTCTTCAGTCGGAAAGACGTTATAACTTTCTTCCACGCGAAGCGACCAATCTACGAAAAACGAATTAAAACTGTTAATTTATCGACAAAAAAAATTGAGGGCACGTAATAGTTTCAAAACCCGATCAGGTGCGAAGAAGCAGCTTCGCGACGATACTATCAGAAAGGCAATGTCTGTTAACTTTTGTTCTTCTCTTGCGGCACTGGATCCTAATGCGAAATTTCGTTACGAAATAGGGACAAGGATGGTCAGGGAAAGTGCGGAGTACATCGTCGGTGCGTGGGAAATGTAATTATGTAATTCCGAATGAAACTCGTAAAAGAGAACGGCGGAGGTCTGTATGGAACATATCCGCAAATCCACAACCCTCTGGGATAGGCCAGATTGGCAGAACATGGAAACTGCTTTTAGGTGCTATTTTTAAATGGGTTTTAAAACGCTCTGCGTCATAGGAGATGGATGGCGATATCAACAGAAATTGATTTCGCGAAGGCCGTCTATTGAAACGAAATAATTGTTTCGGGTTTACCAGATATTACTCACCTCTAAATTTAAATGATCCACCTTTTGTCACTTTCTAACAGAATTGGCAGCGAGTTAATAATTAGGAAAAGTTAGTTATGCATTTAGATATACAACGGTATGTCAGGTGCAACTGCGAAGGTAAACAACAATTTCCAACGCCAACGGAACCTTCGCAGTAGTGCAACTCCACTCAACAGATCTAACCGGACTGAGCGAACGAGTCCGTGTGTTGGAATGCCAGAGCAACACTGGCACTTA